>OZ024787.1:11454002-11747329 GCA_964017065.1 Haliclona indistincta | reverse complement strand
CCTAGCACCTTTACGTGAGCAGTGCCGAGACCAAAACACCCACGAACAGTCGTGAAATTCTCCTGGCATGTGCCTTTTTAACTTAGTTTTTAGCGAAACGGCGATATAAATTCCGCGATTTCTCGATCGTGACCCATTGTCAGCTAAGTGTTAGACGCCATTAATGTGATTGCGCAATACGCACGTGACCAAGCTGTGGTTAGCGCACGTGACCAAGCACAAGCTTGAGTATCGCCACGCCGTATAGATCACGGAGAACTCATATTTGTCTGGAGTCTTCTAAGAACGGTAAGCTAGCAAGCGCAGAATCACCATTCTGCCTTGCCAGATAATTATAACCGCCGTAAACAAGTGTGGGCGAGGCTCGTATGCACTGTATTCATGCATGCGTAGGCGAGCAGATATCTAAAGCATAAGAATTATTTAGCTACAAGTTTAAAATTGTTAATAATAAAGAAAAGCCATCAACAACAGGAAAACTAAACCAATGGTGGAAACAAAGACGGCACAGTAATTGAACTGCACTTCACTGATAAAGAAAAAAGGACACAAACAAGAAAATTAAAAAGATTTCTATCGAAATCAAAAGGATGTAGGGTTGTGAAATCTACCACTGGTCAACAATGTAAACTAACAAGGAACAAGCATGGAATGGTAACACGATTGACTTGCTAACAGACCATAGATCCCTACATCAGTGGCTGTACATAAGCTGTCACAAGCTGAATGCACGTCAGGTGTCAGTCAACAGCAACTAGCCGAACTAGCTATAGCCAACCACAGCAGCCACTGATGTAGGGATCTATGGTCTGTTAGAAAGTCAATCGTGTTACCATTCCATGCTTGTTCCTTGTTAGTTTACATTGTTGACCAGTGGTAGATTTCACAACCCTACATCCTATTGATTTCGATAGAAATCTTTTTAATTTTCTTGAAGATTAGTTACAACAGGGGATATTAAATTAATCATGCACCTCATGAATCATGATTATATACAGTAGTTGGTCTTAAATTTAGCTACAAGTATGCATGGCGCAATTCGTCTATTTTATCATTATTATTGCGAAATCTCCTCACATCGCTCATGCACGTACGTGTATATAGCTGCGTACTCTGCCATCTGCTTTGGGTACAAGCTTCCTTTTAAAAAGTCGACCATGTGTAACTAGGTGGGTGGGTAACTTGGAGGAGTAGGTATGCACACAATTAGTACGATACAGCAGGTACTGGTGATGACATCCTCTGAGTTGATTACTGTCAATGTCGCTATAGCTCACTGTTCTTGGACATGCGTGCACTGTTAGACACACTCACTGATGATCACTGCATTGTTTAGGACGTAACATAAAAATTGTTCTTATTGAGTACAAATAATAGACCAGTTGAATAGACACTGTTTAGTTATAATAATCTACAGAGTCTGCGCTGTGTCTGCTGGTGTGGGACCATGTGATCTGATGAGCTACTTACTGCAGTGATACCAGTTCCTGCATAATGATGATTGATTAATACAAGTGCAGAGAGTGTTATAGAGATCATTACCTGGTGTGAGTCAAGCAGAATAGCGTGCTGCAATATCTCTAGCAACTCTGTGCTCATTCATGCTCTTCAAAGCTGAGATGAGGTCACTCCAAGATGCACCGGGAGAGCTCTTTAACCATGCATCAAACACTCTAGCTTTGAGTACACCTAATCCATACACATGATAGGTGACACGAATGTCCTCCAACTGGCTCATAGTGAGATTCAGTTTAAGACCAAGAGTGTGCCAATCTGTAACATCTGTGACTGCTTCAACAAGCAGGTTCACTGAGAGAGGAGGAGAGCCTGCAGTATGATGAGGATGATACAATGTCACAAGATCTAAACAAGCTTCACCTGATGATGGTAGTATTGTACCAGATGTACTAGTGGGAACTACTACTGATGATGATGATGCTACTGATGATGGTAGATCAGCTGTGGTGGGTCGCTCAACAACTGCGGCTAAACAAAAAGATGGTGATAACTCATCATCAATCATGTTAGCAGGCATATACCTGGTTGCTGCTGCTGCTGGTGTAACCAATACTGTTGTTGCTGGTTGAGTTTTCTCAGCTTGTCACTTCTATCACAATACGTTCTCCTGCGGTCTTTGTTGTACACACAGATATGGCGAGAACCGTCACAGGAGCAGAGGAAGGCATCGTTCTTGATCAATATGCCTGGTATGAAATGAAGGTTCTTCTCAACCTCAACGAGAGCGTTCATTATTACTGAGCGAATGAAGGAGCAATCCTTGCTTATTTCTTCATCATCGTCAGCACAAGGGTAGTAGATCTCCAGCTGAAGATTCCTCTCTATCAGATAGACACATCCACCACGAACATATCGGATGCTCATGAGGTTACGATACTGACGAGACATAAGATCTGCTTCAAAATCAGACGAGTTGAGTAGATGAACAACAAGCGTGGGTAGATAGCTCTTTGGGATGGGAACATCAACCAATCCAATACCACGCCTGGTCTGAAGCGACACAATCCACAAGCTGGTGATCTGCTCCTTCTTTTGAAGGATATCTTCAGGTGCATGAGGCAAGGCACATGGGAGGAAGAAGCTTGTTAGACCTTTTCTCTCGATGCGTGCTATAACACAAAGGTGCTCTAATAAGTCGAGGAACACATCAGTGGTGAGTGGCGCTGAGAAGTGAAACGATGAATCCAGAATCTCTTGGGAGAATCTACCGTAATCTCTCAGTAATCTCTGGGCATCGGCTGGCAGGTTAGGGATGAAGATCTTGTCGAGCTTATTCTTATCGATAAAAGAGATGCCAATAAGATTGGACACATTGCTTAGTATAGGCTTTACATCGATAAACACTATGCTACCAAGCTTATCAGTTGAGAAATACATGAGGAGGTTTAGCTTATGGAAAAATGCTATGGCCTGTAGAGTTTCATCTCTACTCATTTGAAGACTTCTTCCAGCAGCAAGCACCTCCTCCAGAGGGATAATGGAGACCTTGTTCTTCTCAGCCTCATCCAGCAAGTGCAGTAGTAGACCAAACCACCTCATCTTGATTCTTGTCTTGATAGTGGTGCCTGGAGTATTGGTAATCTTGTCCTGTAGTCTCAGAGCTGCCTCTCGACGCTTGTCTGGATCAGTAGTGATTGCATTGACAGCAAAGATGACATCATTTCCTGCATCAATTCGTTCGGCTTCATAATCCTTCAATCGATCACGTAGCTTGGTGTTCTTATCAGCGATAGTCTCGTCCTGGCAGTCTCCTGCTTTGTCAGCAAAGGTGCCAACAATCATGAACTTTGCATGCTCTGATCCATCTGAGCTGGGAGTGGTTGATAGTTGAAGTGATGAAATGTTCTTGGCAAGCTGCTCTATTAGCTGCAGGTTGGTCGGTTGGAGCTCTGTGTTGCTCATTTCAATCGGTTGTCCATTGATGAAGTAATCGAATTTTGGTTTAGAGTCCAGTCGCTCGTTCAGCTTCACAGTGATAAGAAACAAGGAGCTGTTGCGAAGAAAGAGTGGTGCTACATCCATGAAGTGTGGCTGGCCTCCTGAGTCGATAGTCAAGACCAAGTGAGCTGTTAGGAACTCAGTTGATGCCTCAGCAGATGATATCTCAACAACTAGCTTAGCAAACACCTGGAGGCTCTCTTCTTTGTCATCACTAGTGGCTTCACTAGGCTCATCACTCATTGATGGAGTACTGGATGCGGATTGCTGTGTAGCTGGAGTAGAGCTGGGTACTATATGATGACGCGGCTTCTTTTGATCAACTTGCTCTCTCTTTATCTCATCAACCTTGTGCTTCATAGCTTGACACACCATGTGGAGCATTTCTTCAGTTTGTAGTTTCTGCAATCTTGTGCCGTTGGCAAAGATGGTACCTTGTGCTATGGCACGAACAGGAGTCTCTACACAGCCGGTGCTGTTGCGGACATCAGGAGCAGGTTCACCGACTGATAGATTCACTACACATGTTTTACCACTACCAGGTGATCCATTCACTACCAGGTTAGAGACACACACTCCAACCTCACGTTGAAATGCCTCTTGAGTAGCATCAGTATCAACTAGATCTGAAAGGAAAAATTAATATGAGGCAGCAGTTATTAACTAGTTTTTTATTAATAACTATGTACATGTACAATTAAGAGCACATATTAAAGTCTGCATAATGGTTTACAATTGTTACCGTATAGCCGGCTATATATGGTACATGGCAAACTCTCAATGCAAATGTATTGACTGGGAGCTCAGAGTGGTAAAATAATAAAATATTGTGACTCCTCATGGGCGGGTCTGGCGGCAACCAAATTTCATGGCACACAGCAGGACAGTAGTGCCTGCTTTGCCAACTATTAGGTAAGGCTTATGCCCTACAGGAAGGTAAAGAGCTCTGTAGTGTGTACCTTATATACACAATGAGCTCGCTAACGCTAGTGGGACTTGGAACGAGTAATAACAAAGCAATTAATGCCTCGTGTAACATTGGATTTGTCCGCACTCGCTTCCGGTCTCTTAGTTAAAAATAGACAGCAAGCTCATGTAAACAAATCCAATGTTACACGCAGAGCCATACATTAATTAACTATTACTTGTTACTAGGAATGCTTTGTATGACTGAGATAGCTAGTTTATAGATAAAAACTATTAGAGTATTGTATGACTCAAGAGAACAGGTATTTACTAAAGATCAGTATTAATGCTAACCAGTAGGTTGTGAGGGTGTGGCAATACTGGAGCTCACTCTGGAACCTACTGTAAAAATGACAAGAATTTTAAATACCGTAGAGCTGGTATTTTTCGCGCGTATTTGTTTTTCGCGAGCGATACAATTCGCGAAAATTAAACCCACAAAAATTTAATGTTCAATACAATTTTGTATTACGCTCGTTAAAATCGTGAAATTTACGATCCGTTAAATTTAATTCAGCGAAATTATTGTGCCATGAAAAATACCAGCCCTATGGTATATATTTATACAGCTGCAAATTAAGGCAGTGGGTACCCTTTCGCCCACGCAACATGAATATTGTTATTTTATGTAAACTTGTGGTGATAATAAATATAATCATAGCACAATGTGGCACATGAGCTTGTACAATAATACAACTGTAGTTGACTCCTGACTTGCTATTGGTGAACTGTTTCTGCGTCATTTATAGCAAACAGCTCAGTTCAGCGGACCGTATGACCAGATCTTCTCAGTTGTATGAAGTCGTGGCCAGGGCCAGAGGGTGAAATTTTTGGCAAGAAAGTAGCCGTTCAAGATTTATGGCTCGAAGAAGGGGTGAAACCGCCGTGGGTTTTTTACTTTCTAGCTATTTTCTCTATGCTGACTTACCAGGAGCCCCAAAAGACTACCTCTGGCCCTGCTCTGGATATAGAAGCGTGGAATGGCGGCATCTGTTCATGTTTCTCTGCAAAGGCTTGAACAAAAGTTGACGCAGAAAGTAGAAAAACTTCGTGCTGTGCTTTTTGATCGATGCCGCCTACGTACTTTATATTTAAGTTTATAAAACAAGTGCAGAAGAACAGTCTTTGACGTCTCTATTAGTTGCCTTTATGCTGTTGTAGCGTGTTTTATATTGACACAGTAATTGTATATTATTTTAGGTGAAAAACATATGAATAATTAATGACAAAGGGTACCCGCCCCCTTAAACATCTTTATGCACTGGTTCTAAACATCTCTTCTTATTCAACTATCATAATTAAGTTTCAATAACAACTACAGCATCTTATGTTCATTGACACAGCAAGCTACAATGTACACACCACAAAATACCCTAGAAAGCACAATAGCTACAAACAGATAGTACTTGTAATGCTAAGATAATAATAGTGAGCATTATCATAACAATTCACTTACCAAATTCTTCAAGATATTTGACTACTTCAGAAGCACCAGAATGTCTTACTCTCGCCATATCAAGTGCAGTCTGACCTTTCTGTATAACAGAACAACAGTGTGAGTCATGACACATAAGATGTTTGAGTACAGGGTAAATAATACCACACACACCATGTGCTACAATTCATATGTGATGAGTCATGTGTCATAGTCAACACAAACAAGACAGGACAATCTGAGAGAATGAATGTACTCAGCAATATCTACAGACCACATGTAATCAGAGATCACAATGACTGATGCATAGCACTACATCTACTGCAAGCACTATGGTAATGGCGCAAGGGCTTCTACATCACATAGATCCGATTGGGCTTCAGCAACAGCAAACAGAAACAAAGCGAACAGCAAGCAAGGACACACGGAGCGTTATAAAAATATTAAGTAGAACTCCACGCTCAGAACCAAAATCTGTGCCGCATGGTGGGATTCCATTATGAGGTCGCGGCAATGGCGGGATTCTATTATGAGCTGTAGAGACCCACAGCTACGCTGCCTGATTGATAAACATCACTTAGCTGTGGACTAAACAATGTGTAGATCACATGTTAGTGACTACTGTGAGTCACTGATACAAGATACTACTAGTACTGGAATATCATTAGTGACTACTGTGAGCATTGCCAGCTAATAACGAAATCCTGTTACAATTTCCATATACTATCAAAACTTAGGTCCGTATATTCACTTTAGTTAAATTTGTATTGTGTTCATTGGAAGATGAACTTCTACTCGGCGTCCTGACTTCCACAAACTAGATTTTCACTTGGTCGACTCAGGATAGCAAACTTCAGCCTATTAGCTATCGATTGAGCTAAAAATGTTGCAGTAGAGTTGAAAAAAGTCCGTTCCAAAACGCACTTCAAAGTCGCGACTATCGCCCAATTGTTAATGTATTAGCTGATGTCAAAATGTGATTTTTATCGATTTTTGAGCGACTGTAACTAAAAAACTAAACTCGATTTTGAGTTGGTCGACCCCAGGTCTAATAGAACAGGGTCTGAAGATTTGAATGGTGTGTTCAAAATTGAAATCCAAAGAAAAAAGTAGGTTCCACTTTTGAGGTGAAGTTAGGTAAGAAACAAGTTTTGCCCGGGAAGAAATGAAGTACAGCAGTTGTGTTTAGGACAGTTTGAGCATGGATTATTCAGTTTAAACTGTAGCGCTAGTATCTCAGACTATCCCTAGACCGTCTAGAAACTAGTACTTGGCAATTCTAGTGTAGCAAAGGCTCAGGAGGGAGGCCAGAAGTCACTCGTGACCGCCATTCTCTGAGCTCTGATTTCGTCGCGCTGCTTACTTTCTGTTCTGAAAAGAACATTGTTACAGGTAATACATAAGCTTGAGCTTCTTAGCATAGCTATACACAACCGTGTTGAAACAGTGGACGTCTATACTGCAAGCGTTGTAGAGCTGTGAAGTTGCCTACCTGTACCATGCTAGCGAACGGCGACAAGGCTTTGTAGTTCAGAGCGAAGGAAGCAGACGTTCAAGGCGCACCAATAGGAGTCCTTTTAGTACCACAGACGCTACTGGGACTAGTAGAAACTGTGCAAGAAGACGCACAGTGAATTATGATCAAAGGTGACCTTCACGGAACGGAGCGGTTGTCATTAGCAACCCGTTATATTAATCGTGTTACATTACAAGTAAATCGTGTTCTGTGCATAAACGTAATTCCGTGTGATGTCCTTTATTTCTGGTAATGACTCACCGATACAAGATACTACTAGTACTGGAATATCATTAGTGACTACTGTGAGTCACTAATACAAGATACTACTAGTACTGGAATATCATTAGTGACTACTGTGAGTCACTGATACAAGATACTACTAGTACTGGAATAACACAATGAACCACAAGAAGTATTAGTTATTGCCCTCACACGAGGGCAATAACCGACATTATAGCATAGCTAAGAGTGTTTGACCAATCAGATTGCCCAGTTGCCGGGTTATATTTCTCATATGACCCACGGGCTTTCATATGACCCGGCTACAAGTCATTGTGTTATTAATGAAATTCATGATTGATAATACTATTCATAATAACTGCTGTGTAAACAAAGTCAGATGAATACAACACAGAAAGCAGATGAATGATGACTGCCGAGATTTGCTGATTTGTTTTAGATACAGTGAACCTAGAGCTAGAAGGCTGCTGCTGATGATGATAGGAGCTAGTAGGGGGTGCAGAGTAGGTAGATAGTGCGCTGGATATAGTGTCGAAGACTGAGGCAGTGAGGCAGGAGCTGGTTAGTGGAGATGGAAACACTGGAACAGTACGGTAGATTAGAGAGTGGACTGGAGTTAGTTAGTGGCGAAGAGGCATTCTGGAAAAAGCTGGTGGGTGGTGACGGAAGTTGATGGGAGGTTAGCGGTAGTAGATGAAAGGGTGGAGCTCGCAAGGGCTGGGCTGATGGAAGTCACTGAGAGCGAGCTGCGCGATGGTGGTGGTAGTACGTAGTAGCTGGGATAAAGGCTACTGCTCAGTATTGGAAGACTAGCCGTAACTTGTTGAGTAGTTGGGTCAAAAACGTCGTCGTCTTGCGGGACAAAAACGCAGAAGCTCGATCTGGACACAAAAAGACAGCAAGAGAGCGTTCCATCGTAGCTTCTGCGTCGAAAATACTGTTGCTATGCTATAAATAACTTAGACACCTCGTCCGCGGGTCATACGTGATTTATAAACCCTCCGCGGTAAGTAACGACCTCGCTACGCTCGGTCGTCACAACAACCGCGTCGGGTTTATAAATCCCGTATGACCCTTGACTCGGTATCTAACTATTATTTAACGACCGCGGGAAAGTCGGTTGCCCGAGACTGTACGAGGGCAACCGACTTTCCCGAGGTCATTAATGTCGGTTATTGCCCGAGTTGTGCAGGGCAATAAATGATTTATTACATAGTTCATCTCTGTGAGCGCAATAACATTGGGAATTTTTCAAACTCGCAAAGACGCAACGGTCTGTTGCTATAGAAGACGCTATGCACGGTCAATGACCTACATTAATGCCCTCGAATAGAGCAATCCGATTGGTGAAAGATGACGTACTATGTAATAAATAGAGATTTTTAACCAGAGACATTTGAAAAAATTATTTTAGCCCTTGAATGGGGATTATCTCAGTTTCTAAACCATGCCCACCATGAATCAAAGAAGGTGGTTTACCTTAAGGAATTCATTTTCAGCATTGCTGGACAACTACTCAGTGACTACCTCCCATGCAGCGTACTGTACAGCACTTTATGCTTCTTAATGGACAGAGCTGCCATCAAGAAGTATAAAGTGACGAAAATAATTTTTATAAATCTAATTTCAAGACACAGTTGCTGTACGAAAAATAAAATCAATTCAAATGGTTTGATCTCAAGCAAATTGAGACACCTGAGAAAATTGAGTCAATTTTTTGTAGAGACACACATTTGCTGTACAAATCAGTTCAAAAATAACCAGCGACAATATTCTAATAAAAAAATTATTTTTGTGATAACTCATAAACTCGTGTTAGTAGTTATAGTGAGAATAGTGTTACAATATCTATTCATTATACTATAATTCACATCAGTTGAGCTGTGACCATACAACTACTAACAACACAACACTACCAGTTGATAATAACACTCACTTTATTAAGCAGAGAAGGAATTGCTCCATGTTGAATAAGGAATTTAACAGTATCAAGACGTCCCCAATAAGCAGCAAGATGTAGTGGAGTGTTACCACTCTGTGGAAACAAAGAGTACAAGTGTCAGACAAAGCAGTGATGTTTAGCATTTCAACAATAAATATAAAGACAACTATCTAAAGATATTATAATTTTAGTTGCTAGATCACAAATACACATGATAATAAATGCTCAGATCATTTCAATACAACACAATATTGACATGATCACATGCAATAGTACATGTCTCAATACCTCACAGTATTGTATGAATTGAATACCAACACACTTGTACCAAGGCACAAACCCTCTCATGAAGGATGGACCAGCTGTGCAATAAACCTGTCACACACTGTTACGTAATCATTAAGTCCATGTACTGAAGCTATATACGTCAAGTTGATAAGGAGCTACACTGTAGGCATTGATAGTAAAATCGATCTGACTGGCTGTCTCTCTCCATCATCTGTCCACCACATATTATACAGACATACATACGGACATGCAGTGAATTACATGACCCAATGGATACGACTGAAAATATCAAAAATAGTGGAGAGAATTACCCTATTGAAGGCACAAGTATCAAGTGCCTACATCAGAGCATAGTATTGTACATATCACATGATACAGCATACATACACTATAGTAACACTTGTACTCTGATCCATCACAATCTCACAATGTAGACACACTTTGTACTCACATTATTAACTGAACTGATATCGGCTCCAGCATCCATCAGCAGCTTCATTACTACTGGATGACCCCCAATAGCACTCTCATGTAGTGGTGTGTTTCCATACTATTGACAAACAAGTAAACACAACATGTTATGATCATGTACTATGAGTGTCTCAGTAACAATGATCAACTAACAATAATCCACCATCCAGTACAAAACAATAGTAAATAAAACCAGATTTACTGTTATCATCTTTGAATATTAAATCAAGTACACTACAAATTCCATAGATCATTTTAAAATGACATTTTTTCTAACTCTCACACTATCACAAAAACCACATGTACTAAACATGTGAAATGAAATCATACTCAAACTAGCTAAGTACTGCAGGCATCAACAAGTGAAAAGTAATGGACAAACTTCAAGTCCACCTTATCTGTTGATTCAAGAGGACCTAGCTCACTATAGAAATGTTACCATAATGTACACGTACCTTATCACGAGCATCAATAACTACATTGCTTTGTTGCAATAGTAGCTTTACCACATCTTCATGTCCTTTATATGCACTGATGTGTAGAGGAATTTGCTCCAACTGAAACAAAACAATAAAACATTGTCAATGACAGACACAGTTACAATATTATCCAATTATGAACCTCACACACTCCAATCAAACAGTGTATGCACTGCTAGCTGGCTACCAATATTCTTATTATACAGTGACAATTTTAAGTTCACAAGACGTAACCTAATGATTATAGTCTGCCTCAAGTGTAGTGCAGAAGGCATATTCAGTACAGCAATAACCTTATAATGGTTTCACATACCATTCCACAACTTGAACACACCAAATATCTCACTACAAGTAAACAAGAGTAAATAATAGAAGAGAGAGTATCCAACTCCAATATACCCGTCAAGGACACTCTCGGGAAAGTAACGTGACCAGCACGCGAGCAAATTGACGTAATCTGACGTATATGCGGCAGTGAAAATCTTGCCTACGTCGCACCGCCCACACCATGAAGCTATAAACAGCAGAAGCAGCAAGCGACTCCGCTCCACAGGCAAAGCGAACAGCCGTTCTATCACCGGATAGTTTTATTTCTGCTTTAAACACTGCTGGAGAAAAAGAATATGGCGGGTGGCTTACTATGATTTTCGTGTGGGACGCACCATGACCAAAGGTAGCCATCTTCTGGAGGACTCCAAACTGTGGTACAGGCATCCACCTGCAGGGTCTACAGCACGCATCCGACTTGTTGTCAATGAAAATGGTAGCTTTAGGGCTGTTGCAATCGCGATCGCGGGCGCGCGTACCAAGTCATGACGTTACACGATTAATAATTGATACCGATAAACGTCATCTGCTCGCGTGCTGGTCACGTTACTTTCCCGAGAGTGTCCCTGACGGGTATATTGGAGTTGGATACTCTCACTTCAATTATTTACTCTTGCAGTAAAGCAGTCACATTCACTATACGATCCAAAACAGATCAAACTGCTCATGGACACACTGCATGCCACAGGAGCTAGGAAGCTATGCCCAGTCTTCTCTAGACGCTAGCTAGCTTGCACCTTATCAACCACTTTTCTCACGGAAACAAGGTACACCTCTCACACTGCATTGCTGGTTCCAGAGGACACTACACTAGTAGCTAGACCACAGCGGGTATGACACATCATATACCAACTTATCAATGGTACGGCAGCTACTTCAGCACCAGAGACTGCATGGCTGCACACACAATCAAAAGAATACGCCAGATAAGCCACACCCCCTGACAGTACATCTATACTAACCCAGCATACGACGTACAGTTCACCTGATTCCTACTGTTAACACACGCAAGAACAGCTAGTGCTGGCGGCACAACACTACACTCTGTATCGACTCATTCTGCAGGTTATTAGGGAGGCACGGTAGTGCCTCCCTATGTAGGGTTGAACGGAAAAACAAGATGGCGGCTACATACAATGTATTAGCGTTCAAACGCTGATATTTCGCCTGGTGATGAATTTTATACGTCCAAAGACACTTCGATCTGCTATCTGGCGTTGCCCCATCTTACAGTTGCAAGGAGATTGCTCGAAATTGTTGCTAAAGTGACGAACCTGGAAACGGTGAAAATCGAGTTTCGTCATCTTCGTTTTCTTCTTCTTTCTTCTTCCACTCGCCTAGCGCCTTTACGCGAGCAGTGCCAAGACCAAAACACCCACGAACAGTCGTGAAATTCTCCTGGCATGTGCCTTTTGAACATTTTTTTTAGCGAAACGACGATCTAAATTCCGCGAGTTCTCGATCGTGATCCATTGTCAGCTAAGTGTTAGGCGCCATTATTGTGATTGCGCAATACGCACGTGACCAAGCAGTGGCTAGCGCACGTGACCAAGCACTAGCTTCAGTATCGCCCCGCCGTATGAATCACGGAGAACACATATTTTTCTGGAGTCTTCGAATAACGGCAAGCTCGTGTAGGATCACCATTCTGCGCTTGCCAGATAATTATAACAGACGTACAGGTCTACAAACAAGTGTGGGCGGGGCTCGTATGCACTGCATCATCTGCATGCATGCGTAGGCGAACTGATGTGTACATCATAACAATCATTTTTAGCTACAAGTTTAAAATTGTTAATAATAAAGAAAAGCCATCAGCAACTGGAAAACTAAACCAATGGTGGAAACCATGACAAAGACGGCTCAGTACGTGCATGATATTGAACTGCACTTCACTGAAAAAGAAAAAAGGACACAAACAAGAAAATAAAAAGATTTCTATCGAAATCAAATGGATGTAGGGTTGTGAAATCTACTACTGGTCTACAATGTAATCTAACAAGGAACAAGCATGGAATGGTAACATGATTGACTTGCTAACAGACCATGGATCCCAACATCAGTGGCTGTCAACAGCAACTAGCTGAACTAGCTATAGCCAACCACAGCAGCCACTGATGTAGGGATCCATGGTCTGTTAGCAAGTCAATCATGTTACCATTCCATGCTTGTTCCTTGTTAGATTACATTGTAGACCAGTAGTAGATTTCACAACCCTACATCCATTTGATTTCGATAGAAATCTTTTTATTTTCTTTACTTACGCAGTTGGTATACTTCACACCAAAATGAATACTCTCCATCATGATAATAGCTACAGGCGGCAGGCCGAGCTGATGTGAAGTGCATGTGAGGCATTGACAGTGCATATTATAATATAGGGCCTGGATTCTCAACTAAAAGCATAATCTACAATATCAGCATGGTACATGTATACATAGCATGCACCTATGTACCATGCTGGGATTGTACTAGAGTGCTATTGTCTTCAAATCACATGCATAGTATACGTAGACTATATATGCTTGTATGTATGTACAATACTATAAGTGTATATTATACTGACCACTATTATTAGGTACATTATACTACCAAGAACACGACCTTACCAGCAACTATACAGCTCATTCAATGCTACACCAATAGGAAAAGAAAATAAAAAGATTTCTAACGAAATCAAAAGGATGTAGGGATAAAGAAATCTGCTACTGGTCTACAATGTAAACCAACAAGGAGCAAGCATGGAATGGTAACACGATTGACTTGCTAACAGACCATAGATCCCTACATCAGTGGCTGTACATAACATTTTGACTATACTATAAGCTAACCAATGCATGTCAGGTGTCAATCATGTAGCAACTAGCAGAACTGCTGTAGTCAGCCACTGATGTAGGGATCTATGGTCTGTTAGCAAGTCAATCGTGTTACCATTCCATGCTTGCTCCTTGTTGGTTTACATTGTAGACCAGTAGCAGATTTCTTTATCCCTACATCCTTTTGATTTCGTTAGAAATCTTTTTATTTTCTTGTTTGTGTCCTTTTTTCTTTTACAGTGAGTTTTCAAATTTTTGGTGCAGTTCGAATTCGGCAAGATAATGTATCTCTTTTTTGTTTCCATCATTGATTTGGTTTGCTTTTCTTGATAATTGCTTTTTAACTTGTAGCTCCTAAATACTGAAACTAGCTCATGCATTCATGTATAATTTTATGCTGCAGCCTGGATGCACAGCATACGAGCCCCGCCCACTCTGGTTTAGAATTTTCTGTATGGCTGTGATACTATCTGGCAAGCAGCAGAACGGTGATACTACAGGACCTTACTCTGTGAGTTGTTCTTCGAAGACTCCAGACGCCAATATGCGCTCTCCATACGGCGATACTCTACATGGTGTGTTTGGTCACGTGCGTATTACGTAATCACAATAATGGCGTCAAACACTTAGCTGACAACTGTTCGTGATCGTGAGCTCGTCAAATGTATATCGTCGTTTCGCTAAAAAGTAAGTTCAAAAGGCACATGCCAGGAGAATTTCACGACTGTTCGTGGGTGTTTTGGTCTTGACACTGCTCGCGTAAAGGCGCTAGGCGAGTGGAAAGAAAGAAAGAAAGAAAGAAAACGAAGATGACGAAAGTCGTTTTTCACCGTTTCCAGGTTCGTCACTTTAGTAACAATTTCGAGCAATCTCCTTGCTACTGTAAGATGGGGCAACGCCAGAGAGCAGATCTAAGTGTCTTTGGACGTATAAAATTCATCACCAGGCGAAATATCAGCGTTTGAACGCTAATACATTGTATGTAGCCGCCATCTTCTTTTCTCGTTCATCCCTACATAGGGAGTCACTACCGTGCCTCCCTAATCACTACCGTGCCTCCCTAATATACAAATTGTGTACGTTACCATTAGCAGGCACGAGACACCAAAAATAGCATAACTCACTAGCTATAATAATGCGAACCTGCAGTTAATAATTATAATTATTTGTTATCTTGAAGAGTGGTTCCTCTCATGAAGGAGTCACACAAAAGATGATTAATTTTGTGTATTCTAACTCACTTTTTAGATATTAATTTATAATAAAACAAGAGCCAAGAATTCGATAGAGTGTGCATTATTATTTTTGCAGTGTGGTTTCAGTCATTTTAGATGTTTTTTACAATAATGCATGATGTCGATACTTGTTATTACTGTACCCATTTTTTTCTGTATCCCAAGACAACAGGAAGACCTTCCTTTGCTAGTTTACATCACAAGCTATCCCGACCAGAGAGCCTGTTACTGAAATGGACAGACGGAGACAAGACTCGTGACCCACAATCTACAATGCTTAGAGCTCCCTTAGAGACTGCCTCTGATTTGCACTCTGACCTACAACACAAATATGTTCGCTAAACATTAAAATTGAGATGAATATTATTATAATGATTAATTTTTTGCTTTTAATTTCATAATGGTCACTTGTAAATTTGCATTGTTAACAACATTTAACATTTAAATTTGATAACAAAATCAACCAAGTAAATACAGTTGTTTCCATGTCTCTCAAATTCAGATATACATGTACAAATCCTCCACTTCAGCATAAATTGGTGCATCCCTGTGGATTAGGTCAGCACATCATTATGACCCAAACTATAGAGGATTTATAACTCACATTTCTGGCACGATGTCTCGATTTACAGTTTCATAACATGAATTGTTTTGTAGATCAAATGAATCCGGTCTGGTATAGCATGGATTGTTATGAGGATCAATCGGGTTTTGCACTGAGTAGCATAAATTGTTTTTTAGGACACTTTGACTGATTCTCTTGGTATAACAGCTATTATCTTGTAAATCAACTTGAGGTATAATGTTATTCAGAAAGTTTTCTGTGTTTCCATCATTTCCATTGTTAACAGATCTGCAAGTAATGTCATCACATATTGAAACAACTAATGTTGGCTACTTACTGTGAGTTTACTGCATAGCATAAATTCTGATCAGTCTGCATGTTTGCAAGATTTTTACGACTCCAAATAAATTTTAAGATAATTATGAATGTGATTGATGCTGCAACAGCAATCAGTATAACAGCAACTGTTATAATGGGATAGGCAAATATTGGTAAGACAACTTGCTCATGAGAATTGGACATTTCTGATTGCGAAACATTTATTGAGCTCATTGAAAAAGTCTTCAATGAACTGAACGATACACTTGTTGTGATTTCCACAGTGACCAGAGGATAGTCATACTGCATTGACAGGGGCACAATGTTGGCTGCATCAGTATAATCAAGCTCATAGTTAATGGGGCCGTCATTAATCTGATAGCTAAGTTCTATTTCACTATCTACTGGTTGGTACACTCCCAGTATGTCTCCTTTCTGGAACTTTAGTGGAGGATTGGAAGCATATTCATAGACGTTCAAAAGATTATTGACCCTGCGAGTATTTGAGGTGAGAAGATTGAAGCCAACTTTTTGGTATTTATCACCACCATCCATGCTGCGCCATATTTGTAGCTCAGGTAATTGTCCAGAGGATATGTTGGTCTGCAGTTTAGCTCCCACTATCCACTCAGCGATGAAGCCATTACAGGTGAAGGTGATTTCTGGGAAGAGACGCTGGTTTGCTTTGACTCCTACAACATTAGTGTTGGCACTCATGACCCACTGGTCAAATTCATTGGAACTTGGAAAATTACTTATACAGCTGGGGCTGTCTGTAAAATGATAGCAGCAGCAACATGTGTTAAAGCATGCTCCATTTCTTACCAGTTTCAGGAGATATGAGAAGTTGTTTGCCGTTCATAGCATCGAATGACTGCCGTACAGTCCCAGGTAACATTGATGGTGGATTACTAATCTGAGAGACAGTAGTGCAGCATATGCTACTCATAGCAACATCATCATTATCACGATAAAACACTGTGACAGCACTGCTACTCCTTGGTGGCTGGTATACTCCCAAAACATCTCCACTCTGAAATGACATTGGAGGATCCAGGTTATACTTGAGAACTCCTTTACGACTGAAATCTCCAGGATTCAGTCTGATCTGTTGACTGTCCTGTCTAGTGGAATTCATAGAATTCAGTCTCCATATCTGAATCTCAGGATACAAGACATCAGACCCTTTAGAAATTGATGCCGCATTTATTGTAGCTCCTAAGAAAACACTTGTTAGTCTTCCATCACAGATAAAGCTCACATCAGGAACTATACACAATTGAGCATCCAAATTGTTCATGGATTCTGATGCTTCTAGCTTTGTAGCTCTTTCAGTCAGTAAATCCAAATGCATAAATCCTCTGGTACAAGCATCAGATACTGCAGTCATATCAATGCAACAAGACAAATAATTATACTTTATGTCATACCTTGTAACAAAGTGATACAAAACAACATTAGAGTTGCTAGCTCAGCCATGTCTATACAAACAGAATCCTACGTAGGTGTGAAATGAATTTAACAAATGTAACTTGAAAGAAGAGGTGTCAATGCACTTTGGTACGACACTATTGGTGATAACAGGGTCCATATTCATCCGTGCCTATTAAGCCTATAGCTACCAGTGATCGACCGCGCCTATTATGGACTCCTGGTGATAGTATAACTATTATTTCAGTAACTATTATAATGCATAAAATGTGCTAAAATTGTTATCTTTGTCACAGATTTTGGTAGTTTTGTTGCCTGTTGTAAGATAACTAACATCACATTATTTTCCTTGCTACGATTGTAAAAACTAGCTGATCAGTTTTGTAACTCTTGTAACTAATACAGTAGCTCTGACTATCTACTCAGTTAGTATATAAAGCCATAGCACTGAGCTAGTGAAGCGATTCCTGAGCTGACCAGGATATGCATATCCATATGCATATGAATGTTTTTTTAATGAACATCTTTTATATGGCTTATCACAGAATAGCACAGCAATCTAATGATTTTAAACAATATAGATTTCTTATTGAAGATTAGTTACAACAGGGGATATTAAAATTACAACAGGGGATATTAAAATTAATCATGCACCTCATGATTATATACAGTACTTGGTCTTAAATTTAGCAATGCATGGCGCAATTCCTCTTTATTATTGCAAAATCTCCTCACATCGCTCATGCACGTATATAGCTGTGTATTCTGCCATCTGCTTTGGGTACAAGCTAATTCCTTTTAAAAAGCCGACCATGGGTAACTAGGTGGGTGGTAACTTTGAGGGGTAGGTATGCACACAATTAGTACGATACAGCAGATTCTGTAGATGACATCCTCTGAGTTTATTACTGTCAATGTCGCTATAACTCACTGTTCTTGAACATGTGTACACTGTTAGACACACTCACTGATGATCACTGCATTGTTTAGGATGTAACATAAAAAATTGTTATTATTGAGCACAAATAATAGACCAGTTGAATTGACACTGTTCAGTTATAATAATCTACAGAGTCTGCGCTGTGTCTGCTGGTGTGGGACTATGTGATCTGATGAGCTACTTACTGCAGTGATACCAGTTCCTGTATAATGATGATTGATTAATACAAGTGCAGAGAGTGTTATTGACATCATTACCTGGTGTGAGTCAAGCAGAATAGCGTGCTGCAATATCACTAGCAACTCTGTGCTCATTCATGCTCTTCAAAGCTGAGATCAGGTCACTCCAAGATGCACTGGGAGAGCTCTTTAACCATGCATCAAACACTCTAGCTTTGAGTACACCTAATCCATACACATGATAGGTGACACGAATGTCCTCCAACTGGCTCATAGTGAGATTCAGTTTAAGACCAAGAGTGTGCCAATCTGTAACATCTGTGACTGCTTCAACAAGCAGGTTCACTGAGAGAGGAGGAGAGCCTGCAATACGATGAGGTTAATACAATGTCACATGATCTGAACAAGCTTCACCTGATGATGGTATTGTACCTGATGTGCTAGTGGGAACTACTACTGATGATGATGATGATGCTACTGATGATGGTAGATCAGCTGTGGTGGGTCGCTCAACTACTGAGGCTATAAACAAAAAGATGGTAACAACTCATCATCAATCATGTTAGCAGGCATACCTGGTTGCTGCTGCTGCTGGTGTAACCAATACTGTTGTTGCTGGTTGACTTTTCTCAGCTTGTCACTTCTATCACAATATGTTCTCCTGCGGTCTTTGTTGTACACACAGATATGGTGAGAACCGTCACAGGAGCAGAGGAAGGCATCGTTCTTGATCAAGATGCCTGGTATGAAATGAAGCTTCTTCTCAACCTCAACGAGAGCGTTCATTATTGCTGAGCGAATGAAGGAGCAATCCTTGCTTATTTCTTCATCATCGTCAGCACAAGGGTAGTAGATCTCCAGCTGAAGATTCTTCTCTAACAGATAGACACACCCACCACGAACAAAACGGATGCTCATGAGGTTACGATACTGACAAGACTTAAGATCTGCTTCGAAATCAGACGAGTTGAGTAGATGAACAACAAGTGTTGGTAGATAGCTCTTTGGGATGGGAACATCAACCAATCCGATACCACGTCTGGTCTGAAGCGACACGATCCACAAGCTGGTGATCTGCTCCTTTTTTCGAAGGATATCTTCAGGTGCATGAGGCAAAGCACATGGGAGGAAGAAGCTTGTTAGACCCTCTCTCTCGATGCGTGCAATAACACAAAGGTGCTCTAATAAGTCGAGGAACACATCAGTGGTGAGTGGTGCTGAGAAGGGAAACGATGAATCCAGAATCTCTCGGGAGAATCTACCGTAATCTCTCAGTAATCTCTGGGCATCGGCTGGCAGGTTAGGGATGAAGATCTTGTCGAGCTTATTCTTATCGATAAAAGAGATGCCAATAAGATTGGACACATTGCTTAGAATAGGCTTTACATCGATAAACACTATGCTACCAAGCTTATCGGTTGAGAAATACATGAGGAGGTTTAGCTTATGGAAAAACGCTATGGCCTGTAGAGTTTCATCTCTACTCATTTGAAGACTTCTTCCAGCAGCAAGCACCTCCTCCAGTGGGATAATGGAGACCTTGTTCTTCTCAGCCTCATCCAGCAAGTGCAGTAGTAGACCAAACCACCTCATCTTGATTCTTGTCTTGATAGTGGTGCCTGGAGTATTGGTAATCTTGTCCTGTAGTCTCAGAGCTGCCTCTCGACGCTTGTCTGGATCAGTAGTGATTGCATTGACAGCAAAGATGACATCATTTCCTGCATCAATTCGTTCGGCTTCATAATCCTTCAATCGATCACGTAGTTTGGTGTTCTTATCAGCGATAGTCTCGTCCTGGCAGTCTCCAGCTTTGTCAGCAAAGGTGCCAACAATCATGAACTTTGCATGCTCTGATCCATCTGAGCTGGGAGTGGTTGATAGTTGAAGTGATGACATGCTCTTGGCAAGCTGCTCTATTAGCTGCAGGTTGGTCGGTTGCAGCTCTGTGTTGCTCATTTCAATCGGCTGTCCATTGATGAAGTAATCAAATTTTGGTTTGGAATCCAGTCGCTCGTTCATCTTCACAGTGATAAGAAACAAGGAGCTGTTGCGGAGAAAGAGTGGTGCTACATCCATGAAGTGTGGCTGGCCTCCTGAGTCGATAGTCAAGACCAAGTGAGCTGTTAGGAACTCAGTTGATGCCTCAGCAGATGATATCTCAACAACTAGCTTAGCAAACACCTGGAGGCTCTCTTCTTTGTCATCACTAGTGGCTTCAGTAGACTCATCACTCTTTGATGGAGTACTGGATGTGGATTGCTGTGTAGCTGAAGTATAGCTGGGTACTTTACGATGACGCGGCTTCTTTTGATCAATTTGCTCTCTCTTTATCTCATCAACCTTGTGCTTCATAGCTTGACACACCATGTGGAGCATTTCTTCAGTTTGTAGTTTCTGTAATCTTGTGCCGTTGGCGTAGATGGTACCTTGTGCTATGGCACGAACAGGAGTCTCTACACAGCCGGTGCTGTTGCGGACATCAGGAGCAGGTTCACCGACTGATAGATTCACTACACATGTTTTACCACTACCAGGTGATCCATTCACTACCAGGTTAGAGACACACACTCCAACCTCATGTTGAAATGCCTCTTGAGTAGCATCAGTATCAACTAGATCTGAGAGGAAAAATTACTATGACGCAGATTTAATAACTAGTTTTTTATTAATAACTATGTACATGTATAATTAAGAGCACATATTAAAGTCTGCATTATAGTTTACAATTTTTACCGTATAGCCGACTATACGGTACATGGAAAACTCTCAATGCAAATGTTTGTACTGGGAGCTCAGAGTGGTACAATCATAAAATATTGTATTCCCCTCATGGGCGGGTCTGGCGGCAACCAAATTTCATGGCGCACAGCGGGACAGCAGTGCCTGCCAACTATTAGGTAAGGCTTATGCCCTACAGGAAGGTGAAGTGCTCTGTAGTGTGTACCTTATATACACAATTAGCTCGCTAATGCTAGTGGGACTTGGAACGAGTAATAACAAAATGAAGCACCTAAGGTGCAGATGCCTCGGTGGAATGACACATTATCCACTCAGAGTGGTACCACTCATGGGCGGGTCTGGCAGCAACCATGAATAAATCTCATGGCGCACAGTAGTGCCCGCATTGCCAACTATTTAGGTAACGCGCATGACAGCAGCCCTACCGGAAGGTAAACAGCTCTGTAGTGTGTACCTTATATATACAATGAGCTCGCTAACGCTAGTGGGACTTGGAACGAGTAATAACAAAACAATTAATGCCTCCTGTAACATTGGATTTGTCTGCACTCGCTTCCAGTCTCGTTGTTTAAAATAGACCCAAGCTCGTGTGAACAAATCCAATGTTACACGTGGAGCCATACATTAATTAACTATTACATGTTACTAGGAATGCTTTGTATGACTGAGATAGCTAGCTAGGTTACAGATAATAACTATTAAGACTATTGTGTGACTCAAGAGAACAGGCATTTACTAAAGATCATTATTAATACTAACCAGGAGGTTGTGAGGGTGTGGCAATACTGGAGCTCACTCTGGAACGTACTGTAAAAATGACAAGAATTTTGTATCATTAAAAATAATTTATTATTTAAATCTGCAAATTAATACAATACACCATAAGGTGGCAGAGCGCCAATTCAATGAGATTCATAACTTTGTAAGTAGCTTTATTTTCTGTACAAAGGTATTTGTACAGGCGTGCTCCAGTATGCATTTGTTTGTCTATCAATAAACATAGAAATAATTATTGTTTAAAAAATCTAGATCATATTTAGGAAATTCGCTCTATACATCTGTGGGCAAGATGCTGCTGCGCTTGAGGGGCGTCGATCTATTGCTCGACAGTCGAGATAGCAGCCACAGACCCTTCATGTATTATTTCCCCCATACTGTTATGTAAATCACTGAAGTTATAAGTAGTTATTACGAAAATGCACGTTGCATAGGTGTTGAATATTAGTTATAATGAACATCTTTATGGACTGATTCAAAACACATCTTCTTGTTCAACTATCATGATTGAGTTTCAATAACAACTACAGCATCTTATGTTCATTGACGCAGCAAGCTACAATGTACACACCACAAAATACCCTAGAAAGCACAATACCTACAAACAGATAGTACATGTACTTGTAATGCTAAGATAGTAATAGTGAGCATTATCATAACAATTCATCACTCACCAAATTCTTCAAGATAATTGATTACTTCATCATATCTTGATTCATCATCTTCATCTTCAGCCTCATGGCGTTTTCCAACTCTTGCTCTATCAAGTACAGTCTCACGACTCTGCATAACAAGAACAACAGTGTGAGTCATGACACACGTGATCAGTAAGTAAAGGGTTAATAATACCACACACACCATGTGCTACAGTTCATTATGTGATGAGTCATGTATCATAGCATTGTCAACACACACACAAGCCAGGACAATGATAATGACCTAGCTCAATGTGTTGTTACATGTTGCACTGAGAGAATGAATGTACTGGACAATCTACAGACCACGTGTAGTCAGTGATAACAATGACTGATACAAAATAGTTAGACAGCGCATCCAAGGATCTACGTGATGTAGAAGCCTGAGAGCCGACGCTATGGTAACGATGGAAGGGCTTCTACATCGTGTAGAGATCCAATTAGGCATCAGCAACAGCAAACAGAAACATCAAACTATAGCAACAGCAAATAAAAACGACGTGAACGACAAGCAAGGACACACGAATAGCTTTACAAATTATTCAGTAGAACTACACGCACAGAATCGTAATCTGCGCCGCATGGCAGGATTCCATACCCACAGCTAAGCAACCTGATTGGTCAACATCACTTAGCTGTGGTCTAAACAATGTGTATATGACATGTTAGTGACTACTATGGGTCACTGATACAAGATACTACTAGTACTGGAATATCATTAGTGACTACTGTGAGTCACTGATACAAGATACTACTAGTACTGGAATATCATTAGTGACTACTGTGAGTCACTGATACAAGATACTACTAGTACTGGAATATCATTAGTGACTACTGTGAGTCACTGATACAAGATACTACTAGTACTGGAATATCATTAGTGACTACTGTGAGTCACTGATACAAGATACTACTAGTACTGGAATATCATTAGTGACTACTGTGAGTCACTGATACAAGATACTACTAGCACTGGAATATCATTAGTGACTACTGTGAGTCACTGATACAAGATACTACTAGTACTGGAATATCATTAGTGACTACTGTGAGTCACTGATACAAGATACTACTAGTACTGGAATATCATTAGTGACTACTGTGAGTCACTGATACAAGATACTACTAGTACTGGAATATCATTAGTGACTACTGTGAGTCACTGATACAAGATACTATACTAGTACTGGAATATCATTAGTGACTACTGTGAGTCACTGATACAAGATACTACTAGTACTGGAATATCATTAGTGACTACTGTGAGTCACTGATACAAGATACTACTAGTACTGGAATATCATTAGTGACTACTGTGAGTCACTGATACAAGATACTACTAGTACTGGAATATCATTAGTGACTACTGTGAGTCACTGATACAAGATACTACTAGTACTGGAATAACACAATGAACCACAAGAAATAAGACATGTAGCAGAGATTCTCAACGAGAGACATTTGAAAAAAATTATAATTTTAGCCAATGAATGGGGTACCGTATTTCTTCTAAAAATTCGGCGCAAAAGAAATAATTTCAGATTTGCTTGCCCAATAATTGGAGGTAATTGTGGCAGAAGTTCCAGAAGCGCCAAATAATTGGAGGTGTGGCGACAAGCGCGTGTTTGAACGAGAGCTCTTTTCCATGCTTTTCACGTCGGGCCGTTGGCTTACTGTGACGAAGAACCAAAGCGCTTGCCGAAATTTAGAGGTTTTCTACGCATTTCAGCGACGACGTGCCGAAAAATAAGGGGTGCCAAATCTTTAGAAGAAATACGGTATATCACGGTTTCTAAACCATGCCCACCATGAATCAAAGAAGGTGGTTTACCTTCAGGGATCCATTTTCAGCATTGATGGACCACTATGAGACTCAGTGACTACCTCCCATGCAGCGTACTGTACAGCACTTTTTACTTCTAGATGGACAGATATGCCATCAAGAAGTATAAACTGTCGAAAATAACTTTAACAAGAAAATAAAAAGATTTCTAACGAAATCAAAAGAATGTAGGGATGAATGAAATCTGCTACTGGTCTACAATGTTAAGGTGGCGGGTACGCCTATTTTTAATGATTTTCAAAGGATCGTGTCTTTCTAATTATAAAACTGTGCAGTTTTCAGAGTTTATATAATAAATCCTGTACTTGTAGATTACAGTTTATAATAATTTTTATTACTCATTAATGATTATTGACATAGTTATTAATGGTTAATTACAACTTTATTTTTTACGTCTCATTTTGTCAGGGACTATTTCAAGCGAACGAAACTTCGCCAGTGCTATTGGCTAGCAAAACTCTAGGATCGTAAGTATGCGTTTTACCCTAGACACCAGGATCGGCGAGTAATGGAAATCTCACGATAATAAAAGCCACAAAACAGCTCGGCGATCAAAAACGGTATTGAATTTTGCAAAATGGATACTTACGATCTTAGACAATGTTGAGATGAACATGCAGCGTGATTGTGAAGTCAAACAGCAGCTTTCTCAGAATATGAGACGTAAAAAATAAAGTTGTACGCGAACATTTGGCGCGCTCAAGATCAATAATTACATCATAGAATGTGTGCTTGTAATAGAACTACACGAAGTCAGAACTAGTGTTCTCTCTCCGGTTCTATCTCGGACTCTCTGACGGACTGACTACTGATGTGCTGAAAGCTCGGAATGATCGTCAGCTTACTGCATTGAAGTAGCGAGCGACTGGAACATGCAGATCTTCGCGCCTTTAGTTCATACTTTGCGCGGTTTACGCGGGCGAACAGCTTGTGCATAGTTGTGGTAACCACAGCTATGAATAATTTCACGCGTTAATGACCGTACCCGCCACCTTAACCAACAAGGAACTAGCATGGAATGGTAACACGATTGACTTGCTAACAGACCATAGATCCCTACATCAGTGGCTGCTGTGGCAGACTATAGCTAATTCAGCTAGTCGCCGTTGACTACACCGAAGTGCATTAAATTGAATTCAACTTGACTGTGACAAAATATTGATCTTATGTACAGCCACTGATCAGATGTAGGGATCTATGGCCTGTTAGAAAGTCAATCGTGTTACCATTCCATGCTAGTTCCTTGTTGGTTAACATTGTGAACCAGTAGCAGATTTCATTCATCCCTACATCCTTTTGATTTCGTTAGAAATTCTTTTTATTTTCTTGTTTGAGTACTTTTTTGAGTTTCAAATTTTTGGTGCAGTTCGAATTCGGCAAGATCATGTATTTCTTTGCTTACACCATTAGTTTGGTTTGCTGTTGTTGATAATTTCTTTATGTGACCTTTTTAACTTGCAGTTCAAAATTTATTATTCCTAAATACTGAAACTAGTCTGCAAAGCATTCGAGCCCCGCCCACTCAATTTCACAAAATTCTGTACGGCTATGATATACTATCTGACGAGCAGCAGAACGATGATACTACACGAGCTTACTCGGTGAGTCGTTCTTCGAAGACTCAAGACGCCAATATGCGCTCTCCATACGGCGATACTCTACTTCTAGAATTCGTGTGGTTGGTCACGTGCGTATTGCGTAATCACAATAATGGCGTCTGACACTTAGCTGACAACTGTTCGTGATCGTGAACTCGTCAAATTCATATCGACGTTTCGCTAAAAACTAAGTTCGAAAGGCACCTGCCAGAAGAATTTCACGACTGTTGGTGGGTGTTTTGGTCTCGGCACTGCTCGCGTAAAGGCGCTAGGCGAGTTGAAGAAAGAAAGAAAGAAAGAAAGAAAGAAGAAAACGAAGATGATCGACGAAACACGATTTTCACCGTTTCCAGGTTGGTCACTTTAGTAACAATTTCGAGCAATCTCCTTGCTACTGTAAGATGGGGCAACGCCAGATAGCAGATCTAAGTGTCTTTGAACATATCAAATTTATCACCGGGCGAAATATCAGCGTATGAACGCTAATACATTGTATGTAGCCGCCATCTTGTTTTCTCGTTCATCCCTACATAGGGAGGCACTACCGTGCCTCCCTAATATATCTACATAGTTGCTGCACAAAATCAATTCAAATGGTTTGATCTCAAGCAAAGACACCTGAGAAAATTGAGTCAAATTATTGTAGAGACACACATTTGCTGTAAAAATCATAATCATGCAGAGACAATATTCTCATAATTATGATAACTCATAAACTCATGTTAGTAGTTATAGTGAGAATAGTGTTACAATATCTATTCTAGTTCACATCAGTTGAGCTGTGACCATACAACTACCAACAACACAACACTACCAGTTGATAATAACACTCACTTTATTAAGCAGAGACGGATTTGCTCCATGTTGAATAAGGACTTTAACAGTATCAAGATGACCATAATAAGCAGCACGATGTAGTGGAGTGTTACCACTCTGTAGAAACAAAGAGTACAAGTGTCAGACAAAGCAGTGATGTTTAGTACATGAACACTTTAACAATAATTATAAAAACAACTATCTAAAGATATATAATCTTAGTTGATAGATAACAAATACACATGATAATTGCCGAGCGCCTTAGCGCGAGGCATGTAATCGCGGAGTACTGTGTCGAAATTGTATGTTTGTATGTATATATGTATATATTTATGTATATATATGTCACGCTTAGGAATGCAATCAGTCCATATGGCGAGGCCCATACTGTAGTATTGTATGCGAGGGCCACGAGGGCAGCAATTGCAAGGCCCCGGCATAACTCGACTACAAAATGGACGATTCGCCTTCCCATCTCGCTTTCCATGCACCGCCCTCATCAGCGATACTGTGACTGATGCTGCAGCAAGAACCAGGGCTTTGGCGCGGGAGGGGAAGCGCAGACAGCGTGAACTTGAAGAGAGACACCACTGCTACTCGGTAAAAACATAATCCCGCGCTGTATTTTACTCTCCATTACAAATAATAGAGCAAACAGACTTTCACACCTTCGAATTCGTGAAAGGGCTAACAAAAGACTGTCTACAGAAACTGAAGAACAGGTTATGATTCTTGACTCAATGCTAAGACTTTTCATGCTTATGACTCCTCCTTTTTCCCGGACACTGTTAAACTATGGAACCTGCTGATCATGAGATTGTCCCTGCAGCAGATTGTCTCCGCTTCATCCCTCTCTGTTTTCAAGAGAGATATTTGTGGCTATCGATCTAATTTAATCTAATTTAATCTAGTAACTTATGTTGTTTGTCTTTTCTTTTGTTTGGTACCATGCATTATTATTATTAATGAATTTTATTTCCGTGCGAGGCAAATACATGCTGTAAGTATACCTAGTAAAATTAATGCTCAGATCATTTCAATACAACACAATATTGACATGATCACATGCAATAGTACATGTCTCAATACCTCACAATATTGTATGAATACCAACACACTTGTACCAAGGCACAAACACTCTCATGAAGGATGGACCAGCTGTGCAATAAACCTGTCACACACTGTTACATAATCATTAAGTCCATGTACTGAAGCTATACGTCAAGTTGATAAGGAGTCGCTACACTTTAGGCATTGATAGTAAAAGCAATCTGACTGGCTTTCTCTCTCCATCGTCTGTCCACCACATAATATACAGATCATACGGACATGCAGTGAATTACATGACCCAATAGATACAGCTGAAAATATCAAAAATAGTGGAGAGAATTACCCAATTGAAGGCACAAGTATCAAGTGCCTACATCAGAGCATAGTATTGTACATATCACATGATACAGCATATACATACACCATAGTAACACTTGTACTCTGATCCATCACAATCTCACAATGTAGACACACTCTGTACTCACATTGGAAACTGAACTGATATCGGCTCCAGCATCCATCAGCAGCTTCATTACTACTGGATGACCCTCAGCTGCACTGACATGTAGTGGTGTGTATCCATACTATTGACAAACACAACATGTTATGATCATGTACCATGAGTGTCTCAGTGACAATGATCAACCAACAATAATGATCCACCATCCAGTACAAAACAATAGTATACAAAACCAGATTTACTGTTATCATCTTTGAATATTAAATCAAGTACACTACAAATTCCATAGATCATTTTAAAATGACATGTTTTCCAACTCTCACACTATCACAAAAACCACATGTACTAAACATGTGACATGAAATCATACTCAAACTAGCTAAGTACTGTAGGCATCAACAAGTGAAAACTAATGGACAAACTTCAAGTCCACCAAATCTGTTGATTCACAAGTGCACAAGAGGATCTAGCTCACTATAGAAATGTTACCATAATGTACACGTACCTTATCACGAGCATCAATAACTATATTGCTTTGTTGTAATAGTAGCTTTACCACATCTTCATGTCCTCTAGCAGCACTGATGTGTAGAGGAGTTTGCTGGACCTGAAACAAAACAAAAAACATTGTCAATGACAGACACAGTTACAATATTATCCTATTATGAACCTCACACACTCCAATCAAACAGTATATGTACTGCTAGCTGGCTATCAATATTCTTATTACACAGTGACAATAATTTTAGGTTCACAAGATGTAACCTTAGAGAGGTTTAGATTCACGTCGACAGCTAACGGTAAACGCCTGTGACGTCACTGTAATATTACGGACAAACACGTGAGTATACTGACAAGAGCGGAAGTATAATGGGCGTGTACTGAAGCTCAACGTGCGGGCTGTAAGCAGTCAGAGCACTGCTTGCACTGCTAACCTAGCCAGCTTAGGCGATCTACCACTTGTGAAGTCATCATTGTAGCCTTCATGTACTGCTACTGCAACACAGAAGCTCTAAAAGTGAAGACACGTTGCCATGTTGGTGCTTCCGAGTTGTTGTGCTTGCTACGGGCTAGTTCCAGCTCTAGTCATAGGCTTCTAGGTCTCCAGAGTAAG
Source organism: Haliclona indistincta (assembly GCA_964017065.1). Classification (NCBI taxonomy): domain Eukaryota; kingdom Metazoa; phylum Porifera; class Demospongiae; order Haplosclerida; family Chalinidae; genus Haliclona; species Haliclona indistincta. Next base: position 11,717,630 of record OZ024787.1, on the reverse strand, counting down.
CCATGCGTATTGGCTAGTGATATAGCAATCGCATTATCAAACATCGATTATCGATCGCCGAAGGTACGTAAGTGAGCTCTACTTTGGTCTAGACTGGTCGCATAACCGCGTTTGCTGACGCCAAAAAGGGGCTGGATAGACGAGACTAACCGCCGTCTGTGGCTATTTGAATGGCGACTGGATTAACATTTATGACGTCAGCACACTATCTGTATTCAATTTTGTATTGCCCTCAATGAGAAAGCGTGACGTCACAATTTAGCGTTCACGTTCACCGTCTACTTGAATCTAAACCTCTCTCTTATGACTAGTCTCCCTCAAGTGTAGAAGACATGTTCAGTACAGCAATAGCCTTATATGGTTTCACACACCATTCCTTCAACCCATGTCTGTCACAACTTGGACACACAAAATATTTCACTACCAGTGAAGCAGTCACATTAACTATACGATCCAAATCAGATTAATAAAACTGCTCATGGACACACTGCATGCCACAGGAGCTAGGAAGCTATGCCCAGTCTGAATTATCACTTCTCTAGACGCTAGCTAGCTTGAACCTTATCAACCACTGTTCTCACAGAAACAAGGTACACCTCTCACACTGCATTGCTGGTTCCAGAGGACTCTACACTAGTAGCTAGACCACAGTGGGTATGACACATCACACACCAACTTATCAATGGTATACGGCAGCTACTTCAGCAACAAAGTCTGCATGGCTGCACACACAATCAAAAGGCTATGACATACGCTAGAGAAGCCACACCCACTGACAGTACATTTACACTAACCCAGCATACTACCAGTTCACCTGATTCCTACTGTTAACACACACAAGAACAGCTAGTGCTGGCGGCACAACACTACACTCTGTATCGACTCATTCTGCAGGTTATAATCACTTGATTTACACAAAATCATAGACGTGATCATAACGTTGAGAGATGATACTATAAACCACTATTACCAATAATATGGTACGACAGCACTAGAGAGAGCACACTCACAATTGACCAGTACTGTATCACTGTACTACTGCACTGTCTTGACTAACAAACACTTTCAACACTCCCTGAGAACAACAATTGTAGCAATGCTGCTACTAAACACCATTGTTACTGAACAATCGTATAGCAGGCTAGGTCAAGCCTCATACTCAGGCTCACCATGTGGTGTCGTAATGCTGCTACTGAAAACCATTGTTGCCTTTTCTTGCTGCAGTGCAAGAATGACCACAAGCACAAGATAACGTCGGTGACAATGATGCTGTAGACACCAATGTAACCACCATTGGCTTCATAGTGTGTGACTTTAGACAAATCCACCAATCAGAACACTTTCTAGTAGCTACTGGTACAAGGCTGCTATTGGTATTAGTGAGGGTGGTCTAGTGTATTAGAATACCAACATAATTTATGTACATGTACAAGTATACATGTACTGTATAGCGGGTAATTTTGGAGGGTCAAAATTTTGGCGAATGACCCAGATTTTACATTTTGGCAAATTTAATTTTGGCGACAAGTTTCTGGCTCACGTATTACTGCAATAGAAAAAGCAGATTTTGGCGAATTTTATTTTGGCGAATGCTTGATGATTCGCCAAATTCACCAATGTTTCCTCCCGCCAAAATTACCCGCTATACGGTAAATACCAGTAGCTACGGTAGTAGCTACTGATACAAGGCTGCTATTGGTATTAGTGAGGAGGGTGGTCTATAGAGTATTAACATATGTACATGTACAAGTATACATGTAAATACATGTACTGTACCAATTATGATCAATACCACACTGAACAAAGATGAATGATCAGTTACTGACTGAGAGCTGATGTAGAGTGGATTACACACCTGTTACTACATGACTCAACACAATCACACACAACTCACATCATATTGACCAGCAGTACTATGATGATTGAGATCAGCTCCTTGTGATAAGAGTCTCCTTACTTGTGTCACGTTCTCATCCTCACAAGCATGATAGAGGTTTTTATTCTGTGAACACAACATAACATCATGTATCAAACAATGACAGCTGCTACACAAATAACACATAACTTGATCACAAATGAATGAAAAGCTTAGTGTATTTCTGCCGGTCTCAGTGTTTTGACTATTGCTAGTTTGAGACTGAAACTATTAGTACTCATCACTCACCAATCGCTCCTGAGAAACAGCCATGATACTATTTTGGTTGAAAAGCCGAGGAAGAGATCGAGAGTAGACGCCTTCAGAAACGCCCAAACAAGGTATGTGGAAATCACGTGATGTAGCTTACTTGAGCCCCGCCTTCTTCCGAATCACCGCAGAACAGTACGAAGTGTATCACTGCTAACAGTACGAAGTGTATCACTGCTAACAGGACGAAGTGTATCACTGCTAACAGTACGAAGTGTATCACTGCTAACAGTACGAAGTGTATCACTGCTAACAGTACGAAGTGTATCACTGCTAACAGTACGAAGTGTATCACTGCTAACAGGACGAAGTGTATCACTGCTAACAGGACGAAGTGTATCACTGCTAACAGGACGAAGTGTATCACTGCTAACAGTACGAAGTGTATCACTGCTAACAGTACGGAGTGTATCACTGCTAACAGTACGGAGTGTATCACTGCTAACAGTACGAAGTGTATCACTGCTAACAGTACGAAGTGTATCACTGTTAACAGTACGAAGTGTATCACTGCTAACAGTACGAAGTGTATCACTGCTAACAGTACGAAGTGTATCACTGCTAACAGGACGATACTAAGAAGGTGAGCTAACTAATGATGAATAAAGAGACGAGATCTAGCTGTACCAGTGCTGTAGGACGAGATCTAGCTGTACCAGTGCTGTAGGACGAATTTGAGAAGCTGCCAGGCTAAGACAACTTAGTCATGTTGTTGACGGGGCGGGGCCGAGACGCTGTTTTAGGTTAAACCATCTGCAGCTTTAAATGCGATTTGCAATCTGGAACAAACAAAACAGAAATAAACAAGTATTTCGAAATCTGTCTGTGCTTCAGTTGTAGTCACTGGATCAAAGCTCAGTAACACACGGATCATGACTATATGACAGGACTCTCGTGATGGTGATCAGACTTAGTAATCAATAATAATAATGTAACTGAATCAATTCACATACTGCACCTAATGACCAAGTATGGTAATGTTTATCGTTTCAGTATCATCAGCAACAGTCCATGATCGAGTCCCCTCAGTAGCTAGAGAGAGCCAATTAAGATACAACACAGCATGGATCACGAGAAGTGCTGTGACTATCCACCATACTATGAGACAGCTATAGCTGACCAACAAGAGCTGACCTCACTAGAGGGCTCATCAGCAACAGCACTCATCATGGCTCCACCACCAGGCTACTGATCATGATGGTGATGAGGAGTATTCTACCTCGACTAGTGAAAAGATTGAAGTTGATATCGAGGTATTCAAGAAGCTCAGCTCAGGGCATACACATTGTGTGGATGATACAATTGTCCCTCTGTCTTCTACTACAGACCAGACAATAGTGATTGATCAAGCAATATTTCAATATTTCACTGATTCTAACAGTGCTGTGGTGTCTATTGTGCCCAGTACTAATGATCTGTACTATCATTGCTCTATAGTGATGTAATGGTGAGCCAGCTATATACTTCATACCAGTGCTGATATTATAATATCTGACACACATGCAGGGACAAGAACAAGCTAATAACAGAGACAAAACAAGAGCTAAGAAGTCGATAAAGTGTGCATTATTTAGCAGTGAGGTTTCAGTCATTTTATTTGTTTTTACAATAATGACGTCAATACTAGTTATTTCTGTATCCATTATCATCACCAAGTAGTAGTGGTACTCAGCCTAGCTGGTTGACTGCCGGCTACAGCTCAGTGCTGGCTTGCTTAGTGTTGTCGACTTTGAACTGAAACAGTGTTAAAGTCATAATAAGTATTTATTCCCACACTGCTGTGTACCTGGTATCAGTTGATAGGTATGCTATAATGTGGTAGATTTATAACATGACTTTTTGTTATCATTATTATTGCACTCTAATTGACATTAAGAATGTCTATACACTCAAGCTATAGTAATGATAAATGCAGATACTGGTGCATGTGGTGCTACAATCACTGCAGTGCACTCTTGCAAATAATGATACGGTTACTGCAAGCAACATGATCAGTCAACAACAGGGTGGAGCTCACATAGGGTAGAGGTGTGACCCGAGGTGCTGCCGGAGTCTACCCAGCATGCATGCACAGTGTACTTACCCAGATTTTTGATACTCATTCTACCAACTGGGCCCAGGTCGATAGTTCTCACATTATAATTAACTCTTTAGTGACTGAATTATTTTGACGAAAATTCGGCTTGCTCTAAACTGACAGTTTGTCTTGCGATTTCTACAACATGCAGTACGCTAGCTGTTCCAAACTAGCACTGTTTTTTCCTGGCATGTCAAAGTTTACGACCATGTACTAAACTCTGAGTTGGCCACTCCCAATTCGGAACTGAAGCCGCTTAAGTGCTGCGACCTCGTCATTTTTCAGCCAATTTTGGTCTTCATTTAGCCCTGGTGACTGATACAAAAACCTGGTGGTATCCAGGTGAGCAAACAGCATAGTTTAGACCATATTCTATGCCCAAGTATGCATTTCCGGGCATCCTGAAGCCCCAAAAATGCCGAAAGCGGCGAGGGGCTCCGCCCCTTCGAACCCCGGGTTAAAGGGGAGACACCCCCCTTTAAAAATCCCCCCGTTCTATATATTTTAGTGGGGAGGGCGCGGCAAAAAACAGTGGGTTTTTTCAGGTAAAGTTAGCTTTTGCAATTAAACTTTATTTGACCTTTCTAGAGCACTTTTCACACTATTTATGACGTCTACAGTAGGTGGAGTCAATTATGACGGCTAAATCCGCTATAGGCCCTAAAGGGTTAACAGTTCTTGTCTCCAATTGTTTCTAACCTTCCTGTGCTCCATGATGAAGTCAAGTTTTGTACTCTGCTATAACCCGATACTGAGAGATTCATGTATCTCTCAGTATCTCACATCCTTTAAATTGTATCTCAATGCTGCTATTATAGCAATACCTTGCCCTCTATTTCTTCTACTGTTTGCAGTGCTAACATCACAAAGTACCTAGTGGGTTGAATGATGCTACTAAAGATTTAAGAGATAAAGCAAATAATTTTATTATTGGTATAGGGTTTGGTTAGAAGCAGCCATGGTTCCCTTTCTGCAGGTGTGCTTGCTGCTATTAAGAAAAAATCTTTAGTTCCATTTTAAATATGAAGTTCGTCAACTCAAGCGAAGAAGTGAGCATAATTATTATTGACTAGCAAAGTTTTGCAGCACTTCACAGGTACATATCAGCTGATCATCAAAATTAGATGGCATTGTTGATGATAAAGCAACCTCTGAGCTGTTGTGTGATAAACTATCTATCACCTTAAACAAAAATGCGTGCCATTCTTTCAATTCTTGTTTGATCAATCCTTAGACAATCCTATTTATTCTGCCTTCTCCGGCCTTTGAGACTGTCTTAGATGCCATCCAGCACTTACGTAAAAGAGAGATAAGATAGATGATGATTCTAGCCAGGCTTCTAATCACTTCAAAATTGCTGCCCCTGTAATTGCTGAACCACTTGCTAATTTTTCTCTGTTTTGTTGTGCCATGGCTTTCTTTCTACTCAACTTGTAAATTGTGTACTTGTGCCCAATTCCCAAACCATGCAATTAAAAGTCCTTCTTGGAACCTCAGATTCCTATGAGGCCTATTGCTCTGGCGTCCACTCTCAGTAAGATCCCAGAGCGGTGTATCTTATTGGATTATTCAGTCTCACTTTTAGTCACCAGTGATCTCCAATTATTTGGCTATAAAAGTGGTTTTCTTCAACCACTCTCTGTACTGGAGTTCTTAAACAGATAGTTGCTAAATACATTCACAATGGTTCCTCTGTGTTCTAGATGCTTCCAAGGCATTTGATATTGGCAGACATGACATCGGGACCCTGTAAAACGCGGAATACGGAATAGCGGAATAAAAGTGGGCGTGTAAGGTGGGCGTTGCTGATCAAAAATCAACTGGTCAGTTCATGCTACACAACATGGACCATGGACTAGCGCCGTCTCGCTAGAAACTAAACCCAAGACCCTAAAAAACTTCGCCTAACAGCGCCCAGTATGGACCTAACAGCGCCCAGTATTCGCCTAACAGCGCCCAGTATTCGCCTAACGGCGCCTAGTATGGACCTAACAGTGCCCAGTATTCGCCTAACGGTGCCTAGTATGGACCTAACAGTGCCCAGTATTCGCCTAACGGTGCCTAGTATGGACCTAACAGCACCTAGTGTTTGCCTAACAGCGCCGTTAGGCGAATACTGGGCGCTGTTAGGTCCATACTAGGCACCGTTAGGCGAATACTGGGCGCTGTTAGGCGAATACTGGGCGCTGTTAGGTCCATACTGGGCGCTGTTAGGTCCATACTGGGCGCTGTTAGGCGAAGTTTTAGGGTCTTGGGTTTAGTTTCTAGTGTGAGACCACGCAATAATGGCGCCAGCATGTTTTGCAGTGTCCCAGTGCATGAACTGCAGTTGTTTACATTAATTTTTGTTCAGCAACGCCCACCTTATACGCCCACTTTTATTCCGCTATTCCGCTATTCCGTATTCCGCGTTTTACAGTGTCCCACATGACATCTTACTGATTTGATTTGCTTGTATCACGTGGTCTTCCCTTGCCTGTGGTTTGTCGGAGTTTTCACCTGGGTGGTGTTTAGTCACCTGTTTTATCCACTTCCTCCATTAATAACTCAGTGATAAATCTAATGACCGATCACAATCACTCATGTGAGTATCTTGCCAAAAATCAAACTACTCACTGGCGGCACACAGAGAAACGATAGAGTGCACCAAATCTCTGTATCCACAGCGAAACATGTTTTTGTTTAAACTTGGGCGGGGCTCGTTTATCGGCTCATTAATTATTTTTTTATTTTTTATGATAATCATCTAATCTGCTGACCGTGCAGCGCAGATCAAGGCTGTCGATCCTGCCATCAACCAGCTCTCTGATTAATTTGATAACGCCAACATGTCTCGCAGCAGCACTACCAGCGCTTTCCCAGTGGAAGTCACTGTGGGTGGCGTAGTCGAAGGAGAAAAAGCGGACTACACAAGTGTAATCGGTGCTAGGATGAAGTTCACTTATTCCCAGCCGGCTAAGTCGATCCAATGGATGATTGGTGGACGGGACAGCACGGTCGCCAACTACATACCCACCACTACGAACGGGCAAGTCGTTTTACTAAACAGATGAAGACCTTACCAAACCATCCATTACGTTCTCTTGGTGGAAACCGGGAAAATATCCCCTAGAGTTAGTCGTCGAGACGCCCAGCGGAGAGACACATGGATACTCCAACACTTGCACGATAACAGCACCAAAAGTCAGAGACGTGAACTGCGAAAGCGGAGTGGTAGCGGTGGGGACCGACAACTTGCAAAGAAAGCTTATTCGTCTTGCCGACAAGGACGATTTCAACAAAGATGGAATGTCAATGAATTTTTTCATTGCAGGAACACAAAGCGTCGCTGGACGTATAGGCGGATTTCAACTAGCCTGCAATGAACGAGTGGCTGACTACTCTGATGGGTCAGTTTTACAATTAACAATAAATGGAACAAACGTTCTTGATGTTGGTCAGTACAATACAGTGCTGTACCAGAACTTCACAGTACCGATTGGAACTACAGGTGTCACAATCAACTATGAACCACATGATGGACCAGGACAAGAACTGGGCCTCGCTGGTCTGAGCACCATGTACATAGGCGACGGTAATCCCGAAGTTCGTCCTGAGACCTATGCAATGTACGCCATGTTCAAAGCTGATCTCCCGGAATCTCTCTGGGTACCCATCCAGGTGTACCACTGGGGTTGGGAGGGGTACACTAAATACGCCAATGGAGCTTGGGGTAACCCACAAGATGCTAACTTGAAGTACCCACTCCAATGGCTACTGACCCAACTGGGTTTCCTCTCTGGAATAACAACACAAATGACAAGGAATGGGTGAATTACAATGGATTCACTCGTCACTGAACACATTAATAAAATTATATTGATCTGATCAGACAGTGGAATCATGCAAAGTGCATGCATAGTAATAGTGAAAGATAATACTGTTTATTGTGTGAGTGATTCTAGATCTCCTTATAATGGCAGAAGCAATAAAATTTAAACAATCATTTGACTATAGTTAGTTTACTCGCGAATTTTAAGCGCAAAAATACTTTTATACAACAAATAAAAATAATTAGTTTAGTTATTGACAGCATATACAATCCTTGGGATTATTTGAGACAGTGTGGTTATAATGACCACACCTCCAACATAACAAAATGATAGCAACAATGATAGACACAATGTTGCAGTGCAGCGCTTTTCGAACTTTTAGTCTTCCGCCCTCAATATCACCACTTGTAGCAATTGCTCGTCCCTACATGTGTATAAGTAATTATTATAAGTATAAGTAATTAAGTGTACCCGCCATCTTGTTTTCCGCCCAACCCTAAATATGCCACGTCTACCGCGTGGCATAATATTACTTAAAAGGTCAAACGTTAACTTCAATCAAACTATGTGACCATCAAAAACTATGCTACAACTACTTATAGCTAACAAAGCGTGAAATAGTTATTGTCTGCAGTCAAGAGTTTATGTTTGTGTCAAACAGCAGTGGTTCTCTTTCCAGCAAAACTGGAGAGGTAGCTTCACCATCGTGAGAAGAACGGCGAAACTCCAGTACAAACTGATGCTCTCCTCTACGAGTGCTGTACACAATTGATGGTGGAGAACCTAAAGGTGTGTCTACAGCAGCATCCTCATCTACCTGAGGCATAGAAATACACTCTGGCCGGTTTCTAAACCCTAGCCTTTTCTTCATCCATTTCAAGTTAAATTTCTGCATCAGGTGACTTACCATGGTAACAAAAAAGACAGCGAGACACAAACAAACAGAGATAGTAACTGCTGCTATTTGATAATCTTGTAATTAAAGAAAGCAACGGCCAGACTAACAATGCTCAAGAGAAACAAGTTGAGAAGATAAAATAATTCAAGCAAGCTCAAATAAGTATTCTTGTACACTCCATTAACAAAGAACCAAAAAGCAAAATTGCCCATGCAAACGGTAGCAATGATGCAAGCATTGATAATGGCCAATCTTCCAGAAGTGAATGAAAATGTCAATGTGATAACAAGTCGCACCACAAGAGTCACCCCAGTCCAAAATCGAAACTTGTCTTTGTAAGGTCCTCCGTAAGCATCCATTAGTGGCTTGAACTTTGCCACAGGGTTCCACCTGTGTAGTGGAATACACTTGTCACTGTATCTCTCTAGCAGAGGAGCACACAACACTAAAACAGGATAAGCTAGTCCAATGACTAACACACCACAAGAGAAGAGTACCAGAATAATATGTTTAGTACTGCCATATTCAATGTTCCCATCTACACTCCACACTGTCAGTATACTACCATTGCATGGCAGCTGAGACATGGAAAGAGCATCAGTGATAGTGAGTAGAAGTTTAGAATAAGACATGAGAAACAATGTAGCTAGTGCTGGGACAGCATGAGAGCCACACAATCTGCAAAGCCTCGTGGAATAGCGACAGCCAACAATAATAAAACACATCAGAAGATAGAGGTAAGCAGGAAAGGCAAACTGCAGCCAAGCACGTAAATATCCGTCTAATCCATCAAACAGGCATACTTTAATACCAAGGTCAAGGTTCAGCCATGAGATGAAATGGCTTACTACTGGAATACTACCATTTGGAAAGAAAAAAGCTTCATTGAGCTTCACCATATTAGCATAGAACAGTAGTCCATTGATAGTTCCTGCTGAGACACTCAAGTTGAATAACATCAATACAACCACTAATGATATGCCAGCGAGAGCAAATGTTGGTATCAAGAAAAGATACCAGTTGGAGCAAGTACCACAGCGGTTGGATCCAAGCATGATACTAAGATGAGACTGGCATTGTCCACAGAGTATACCCGTTCTATTACCTAAGCATTGATGTTCTGGTGCCATGATGTCAAATGAGACACTATATCGATTGCAGTAGTCAAAAGGACAATTTGTAGTTCCTGTTACACACTGAGTGTTGTTGATGTAGCCAAACCAACTGTTGCCTGATCTGAGGAACCTGTACGGTATCATAGTAATATTGCATTGGACATTACCATTGGCCAAGATGTGCTCACAGTGGCATTCTCCAGAAATATCAATAAAACCAATCGGGCAAGCTATGATTTCTACTTTCATTGATAAATTCAATCCTTGTTTAACATCGACTCTCATATCAACCAGTGCTGTTGTTGAGGATGAGTTTTGCAAAAGAATATGAAGCTGGAAACATTTAGTGGTCTTCTTTTGACCATAATATCGAACTAGTCTTGCATGTTGAGCACTGACCTGCACATCACCAGGACTGGTACCACCATAGTATCCTACTGTTGCTATTGTTGTGTTGATCTCTAGTCCTGGATATGTTTGCATGTGCCTGACCCGATCCGAACAGTCTGGTAAGTTGCTGGTATTACAGAAGCAGACCATGACGGGGTCAGAAGACATGGAGGAGATTCTGTCACTATTGTTGAAATAAATTGAATTCATGAACAGATTTGGAATGCTAAAGTACCATGAGGTCTCGTTAGATTGCCCCAAATGTGATACAAATAGATAGTGTGGTGCAAAAAACGGATAAACAATTCTATCTAATCCAGGGTAATTGCAGCCCATGAGTTGAGCATTATACATATCACCTCCTCCTTGTCCTGCTCTGTTTCCAGAAAAAATTATTAAGCTATAATTTCCAATAAAGCTTAATGAACACGATGGTATTGCATAGTTTTGTATCGAAAGCACTGTTTGTCGTACTAAAATTCCTCCGCCATTTTTATCAGCAGTGTTGTTGCTTATGACCATCTCACCATCAACAGCAATGAAGGAAGGTTGAGTGAGAATGATACCGGCTCCATGTTTGTGATGATTGTTTTGTACCACATTGCGACCGACAAACTTTGCCGCAGTCCCAAAAAGTGAGATTCCAGACATAGTATTGTCAGATATAGTGCAGTTTGTAAAAATATTGGAAAAAGAAGCCTGAGGTTCATAAATTGAGATGACCGAGTGACCACCAGTGTTGTTTGAGAATGAACAGTTTGTGAAGAGATTCCAGCCAGAGTGAGAAAGACGAAAAACTATAGGCACAATATGGCTATTGACGATCTGGCTGTTGCTCATCCGCAGACTATAGCAACTGATGACAAGGCCCACTATCTGCATAATTATTAGCGAATGTCATTTTTGTATCAACAACATGAGCTGTAGTAAAATACCCAAAGATGACCACTCCTTGGTGAGAGAGCGATGTAGTATGTTGAACAACTGAGTTCAGCAAGAAAATGGTAAAATTTTTACAAGTTGGACAATTCACACGTATTTCACTAACAAATCTTCCAGAATTTTCCAAAAAGTGGGAGTTTTCAATAACGACCACTGTATTCATGTAACCATTAATGAAAATTCCACCGCTGTGAGAGATTGCAAGTCCTTTCGAAAAAGTGCAATCGCTAACATTAACCTTAGTCTGTCCGCCTATAAGCATTGCCATGCCTCCACCATACAGTGCAATATTATGCAAAAGTGTCAAATGACTTAACCAGACCGTTGCCGGACTGAAGCCATGCCAAGTGTCCAGATATATTCCTCCTCCATATAGAGAGCTGCAACAATTGGTCATGTTAGAATAGGATAGCTCTAATGTGCTATACGGAGTTGAACCAGTATACACAATGCCTACTCCACCACCAAGCTGATACCGTTGGTTGAATCTTGCAGTGCATAGTGCTGAACGATAGTAAGAGCAGTTGGTGATAGCAACATAATTGCAATTAACAACACGTAATCCATAACCAGTCATGTTTTGTATCGAATTTTTTTGAAAGGTAAGCTGCTGAACATAAGAAAAATCAAACACTGCCTGATTTCCACAGTTGACTATTGTAAGACCTTCAACGATGATACTTTGAGAATTGAAAAAATGAAAACCTCCTCTTCCTTCAGTGCAGTTGATAGTGACATTAGACTGCATCACAGTCTCCTCAGGTCCTGCTACAGGCCACTCACCTTGCCCTCTTAGAGTCAAGTCGTACACGTTGCTTACTTGTACTTGATCAATAGTATCGAACCTGTGCTGACCTTCCAAGAAGATGAAGGTGGTGTCAGAGGTGAAGTAGTAGTCAGGCTGGAATAGGTAGTAGGAGAGCTCATGGCATGTACTGTAATAAGGACTGCAGCGTGACAACTGCTCATCATTAGCTATGATACAAGAAAATTAAAAAGATTTCTATCGAAATCAAAAGGATGTAGGGTTGTGAAATCTACCACTGGTCAACAATGTAAACTAACAAGGAACAAGCATGGAATGGTAACACGATTGACTTGCTAACAGACCATAGATCCCTACATCAGTGGCTGCTGTAGTTGACTATAGCTAGTTCAGCTTAGCTTGTTGCTGTTGACTGACGCCTGACGTGCATTCAGCTTGTGACAGCTTATGTACAGCCACTGATGTAGGGATCTATGGTCTGTTAGCAAGTCAATCGTGTTACCATTCCATGCTTGTTCCTTGTTAGTTTACATTGTTGACCAGTGGTAGATTTCACAACCCTACATCCTTTTGATTTCGATAGAAATCTTTTTAATTTTCTTGTTTGTGTCCTTTTTTTCTTTTTCAGTGAAGTACAGTTCAATATCATGCAATTACTGTGCCATCTTTGTTTCCACCATTGGTTTGGTTTTCCTGTTGTTGATGGCTTTTCTTTATTATTAACAATTTTAAACTTGTAGCTAAATAATTCTTATGCTGTAGATATCAGCTCGCCTACGCATGCATGAATACAGTGCATACGAGCCCCGCCCACACTTGTTTACGGCGGTTATAATTATCTGGCAAGGCAGAATGGTGATTCTGCGCTTGCTAGCTTACCGTTCTTCGAAGACTCCAGACAAAAATGTGTTCTCCGTGATCTATACGGCGTGGCGATACTCAAGCTTGTGCTTGGTCACGTGCGCGCGTATTGCGCAATCACTATAATTATTAATGGCGTCTAACACTTAGCTGACAATGGATCACGATCGAGAAATCGCGGAATTTATATCGCCGTTTCACTAAAAACTAAGTTCAAAAGGCACATGCCAGGAGAATTTCACGACTGTTCGTGGGTGTTTTGGTCTCGGCACTGCTCACGTAAAGGTGCTAGGCGAGTGGAAGAAAGAAAGAAGAAGAAAGAAGAAAACGAAGATGACGAAACTCGATTTTCACCGTTTCCAGGTTCGTCACTTTAGTAACAATCTCGAGCAATCTCCTTGCTACTGTAAGATGGGGCAACGCCAGATAGCAGATTTAAGTGTCTTTGGACGTATAAAATTCATCACCAGGCGAAATATCAGCGTTTGAACGTTAATACATTGTATGTAGCCGCCATCTTGTTTTCTCGTTCAACCCTACATAGGGAGACACTACCGTGTCACCCTAATAGTAGACTTTAGTTGTTGTGACAGTAGAGGGCAGGAAAACCAGCAACACCAATAATATTGCAGCCATCAACACTTACGCAAGTAGTGGACTGCCAGCTAAAGAGCAGAACATTGATTCAAAAATCCAATCAAAATTCCTTTGTATTGCAATAACTATTATAATGCACCCTATGGTATCACATTTTAAAATTGTGGTTTGTTGTTAGTACATGCACATTTAGTGTAAACTGACTACTACAGTATACGTAGTTACTAGGTTTCAATAGTGCATGACCAGGCAAGTGACTGAATTACATAGATAAATTCAATACGGTTAAACACTACTTAGTGACAGTAGGTAGTATTACATACCTTTGTAATTAACCACTTTCTCAGGTTCCACTGTAAGTATTCTGTGTCTTCTGAAGTTTAACCGCTACAAACCATGGTTCAAAGAGAAGTTTCTAGTCTTGAAGCTTCCAAAGCCGTAGATACAGCCTGTTGGATAATAGCAGCTGCACATGAATCTACAGCTAGTTTTGCAATGACACAGTATGTTTTACCATGCTCTGCAGTGTATGTAGAATCACAATCAGAACATGTCTCACTACGTAAAAAGATGGTAATCCCGACAGTTATAACCACAGTATTCCCACCGTGCAACACCGTGTTGCACAGGGTGTTGTACGGTGGGAATACTGTGGTTATAACTGTCGGGATTACATTCTAGTGAGACATGTTCTTATTGTGATTCACTGCAGAGCATGGTAAAACATACTGTGTCATTGCAAAACTAGCTATAGATTCATGTGCTAAAGAAAATTAAAAAGACTTCTACCGAAATCAAAAGGATGTAGGGTTGTGACATCTACCACTGGTCCACGATAAGCATGGAATGGTAACACGGTTGACTTGCTAACAGACCATGGATCCCTACATCAGTGGCTGCTGTGGTTGGCTATAGCTAGTTCAGCTAGTTGCTGTTGACTGACACCTGACGTGCATTCAGCTTGTGACATCTTATGTACACGTATAGCCACTGATGTAGGGATCTATATGGTCTGTTAGCAAGTCAATCGTGTTACCATTCCATGCTTGTTTCTTGTTAGTTTACATCGTGGACCAGTGGTAGATTTCACAACCCTACATCCTTTGGATTTCGGTAGAAATCTTTTTAATTTTCTTGTTTGTGTCCTTTTTTCTTTTCAGTGAAGTGCAATTCAATATCATGTTCTGAGCCGTCTTTGTTTCCACCATTGGTTTAATTTTCCCGTTGTTGATGGCTTTTCTTTATTATTAACAATTTTAAACTTGTAGCTAAAAAAAATACATATCTGCTCGCCTACGCATGCATGCATGTAGTGCATACGAGCCCCGCCCACACTTGTTTGTAGACCTGTACGGCGGTTAATCTCATTGAATCGTACTGTGTACAGTGAATCCCTGGGGGCGTGTCAATATTATTTAACCCGTTTACAATCTACGTGCCCGCGCGTACAGAATCACTATAAAGGCTTTAATTGTTTGCAGCACTAACCGGTCAGTAGTCTGGAGACCCGCCCCTTTCGCATTAACAGGAAATGGTCTGGTCGCTTCAGCATACAGTACCCGTACAACAGCGCAGGGATTCTTGAGGTCCAATCAGATTGCAGAAACGCACGGCAGAATCAATAAAAATAATGAATATTCATAAGCTACCTAGAAATCACGCCGTATTGGCTGCAGTAAACGCGCTGTGCACCTGTTGTGACCATGCAAATGTCACGAACGAGCTACTGAACGTAATGGTTGTAAGTAAGAATGCTAGAGCTGGCTTGTACGCTCGACTTTGTAACTTAGGTTGTAAACACGGTACAGAAAGTGTCTATGCTTTGCCTGCTTTCATTGGCGCTTGAATAAGATGTCATAGTTTAATTTTTAAGCTGACCGAAGGTTGCTTCTTCCGCCGATTTTGTGAGCTAGATCGATAAAGAAAACAGCACACTGACTGCCGCCATTTTGTTACTAATTAACACGTGAAAATGTGACGTAATTTAAATTCCACTGGTACAACTGATTGGTACTGAAGCGACCAGACCCTTTCCTGTTAATGCGAAAGGGGCGGGTATCCAGACTAACCGGTCAGTTGGTTTCGGTGGCTCAGCGGTTTTAATTTGTGTGGTGGCTTGCAATTTCGTTCGGTTAGGGTTCGATTCCCGCTGAATGAATGTTTTTGTTGTTGTTTTTTTCGGTAAAAACTAAGTTTTTAGCTCCATCCTTAGTGAGGCCTGTCTAGGACGACTCTCCCGACGATCCTTAGGCTTACTAAGGGCCGAAGGCCCGGTTTAGGACGACTCTCCAGACGATTCTTAGGTTTTCCAAGGGCCGAAGGCCTGGGTTAGGACGACCCTCTCGACGATCCTTAGGCTCAGCTTACCGGCAAGGGCCGAAGGCCCGGTTTAGGACTACCCTCCCGACTTTGCGCAGTTAGGAGACGGTTTTTAGGGGTTTGGGTTTAGTTGTATGTAAGCTTTGTTGGAGTAAAAACGGGACACGCCCCCAGGGGTTCACTGTACATAGTGCGATTCATTATCATTGCCGATCAGCAATGATATGTAGGGATGACCTCGAACTAAGATGGCGGCTACTCATGTGTGAAAATGAGTTTTCGCACATAATTATCTCTACTATTATACATTTCTACTGCATTTTAACCATCTCTGAGGGAATCTGAAGTGCGAGCGCTTGTAGGAAGTCTATGAAAGTCGATGGCGACTGTCAGGGAGCCGTTGAACTTGAGATCTTCGTTGTTTTAGCGTTTCTCGAGATTCCAGACATCTAGGATTGATCAGGCGATTGTTCTGAGCATGGAAATGCCATTGGCGAAGCGGACAGACGTTTCTAAAGTAGTAAACTGAAATCGCCGCCCACGCGAATTGTTCATCTTCTTTCAGTAAGCCTAGCGCTGTCGTGAGTGAACGAATCACTACCAAACCTGCACCATCGCATGTATATATTTATCTGGGGTAGTGCATTTACTTCTTAGATAGACACCAAGCACTACCAGAAGCGAATAATCCTTGAAAAACATGGTTATTGGACCGTTTTGGACTGTTAGAGCGACTCCATTAATTAACCCTCTTGTCGCTGGTGATCATTGATTCTGCCTACATCAGTTTTGAAACTGAGCTTTCTTCTCACTTTCTCTCTGCTCTGGGCGCTTCAGCGCGCAAGCTAGAGCCTAACATTTGTTTAAAGCAGTATACTATACCCTGGGTAACTCTGATCTGTCTATTCTGACATCATGACCCACAACAGGCGCGAACTGGACGACGGTGATGCTACCCGACCCGTAGATAGGCTAGAATGTTTCTTACACTATCCGGCGTAAGCTGTACCCATACTAGGACCCCTGGACATTGGTAATTGTAAAAAGCTAGAAGCCTCTGTGATCGGCGTGATATCGACATTAACATGCAAGCCTGCGTGGGACCATAGTACTAGTCCACATGTACGCCGACTATAGGCTCATGTTGAGCCATGATCATCATAGTGTTCCACTGAGTTGTTAGTGTTAGTCTCTTCTTCATCCATTACAGTGCAAAGAAATATCATGTTGTCAACTCATACTCTCGACCTCTAACTATTCAAACCTTTTCATCATTCTTGTGATTGCCGATAATAACATTCCATGTTCCTTGACTCTCTGCCTAGAGACTATGCACCTTCTGATCATGATCTACTAGACTAGTACCTGCTGCTCACAGAGTTGTAAAAATGAAATAAAAGCTAGCATAGAATACAGCTAATAAGTTCAAACTGATAGTGATCAAAAAGTAACAGGAATAAGTAAAGTAAAAAAGTTTTAATAAAAAACAAAAGAGTGTAGGGATGACACTTACAAAAGTAAAGGAACAAGATGGGATGATGCTTGCAAAAGTAAAGGAACAAGATGGGATGATGCTTGCAAAAGTGAAGTATGGAATAATGCTTACAAATGTAAAAGTCCGAAGTATCCCTACATCAGCGGCTTGAAGGAGGACGCAGTCCGATGAAGTAATTGACGGTTATAAAAAACTAGAGGTATCTGTGTTTGGAGGACGCAGTCCAATGAAGTAATATAATTGACGGTAGTAAATTAATAACTAGAGGTAAGGCTGTCTTTGGAGGACACAGTCCGATGAAGTAATTGACGGTTGTAGATTCAGTCAAGTATGTCACCTGGAGTGAAGTCAGCTATAGTGTCTACTAATTCAGCATATAGTTGTCATCTGATGTACCAGTGCAATCAATCTCACTTTCACATGGTTTTACAGCTACTCAACTTGAGTTGACTTCATCCATCATAACGTCTCCAGCCTCCACCACCACTGACAATCAACTACCCGAAATCACACCTGAGCCAATTTTAAACCCCACAAATGCTCATTCACCGTCTCCTACTAGCAGTTCTTCATCTCCTTCCCAAGGAAACTCTTTAACTAGAAACATTGTGGTCATTTATGGTACCATTCTGTTGGTTGTAATACTGATTTTGGCTGTTGGCACTTTCTGGGCAATTCTAGCTCTACTTCACGCGAGAAGGCAAAGGAAAAGGGATTTTTATCCTCCATATGAACTGCATCCAGCTGTAAACTATAGGCGTCCCATACAGAACGTTCCAGCTATGAATAATCCTGTATATTCAGGTGCTAACTGCTTTAATGCAGGTATAAACGATCATAATTTGTCATTTCACAGACACTACTGATCTCGGAGGTCAACCCTCTACACCAGAAAAGCATACCACACCATTTGAATTGATGTGCAGGCCTAGAGAAGCTGAACCCTATGTAAGAATCTGCATGCATGCCTTGTATTGCAAGCTCATTGTGTCAACTGCTTGTCATGATTGTTTTTGTAAGCATGTTATGTTAACTATAGTTATCTTATCTCTTCTTTACTCACGAATTTCAATGCACATATGTACTATGTAGGAACAACCAATACCTACCACACCAAGACCATGTGATACCAATTGGGGAATAGTAGTTCCTACTATGGTATGTGCATGCACCACCAAAATCTTTAACGGTGCATGCATTCATGCTGAATGTGTTTCCTATTATTGTAGGCAAGAAGAGTCAGACTCAAGACCATGGAAAAAGAAAACTGCAAAATCTATGATAAGCTATCTTCACTTGTGAGCATATAATTATACACGAGCTTGTAATTTTTCTCGACGGTGTCTACAGGAAGAGTCGTATGCAGAGCCGGCAGATGATTTTTTCGAAGAAGTCGATAACTATTGGGAACCTGGCTGTGATGCTGCCAGTATTTATGACCAACTGGCTCTGCGGAGATTTAGAGAAATACTCAGAGAACAAATCAAGTGAGCTACGTTAATAAAAAATTTGCACAATACTTTTGTCTTTGTGGAATTGAGGACCATCTTGGTTCTGGGCAGTTTGGAGTAGTTGAAAAGGGGGTGTGGTACTCTCCTGATGGACCTGTGCATGTTGCCATCAAGACACTAAAGGAAGAGTCTTCAGAAGAGTTGACAGTCCAGTTTCTTCAGGAGGCTGCAATTAACGGGCAATTCCAGCATCCTAATATTGTTCGACTTCTTGGTGTGGTTACCCTCGAAGAACCAGTAAGAATAGTAGACCATGCAGTGTTGTTTTTTAATGCTGAATGTAGCCCATGATTATTTTAGAACTTGTAAGTAACGGAGATCTTAGAAGTTTTCTATGGAGACTTGATATAGCGTATGTATACAGCAAAATTTGGTTTATGACTAATTTGATACAGTACTCCAGTCCAGGAGACATCGTACCAGCGTCACTACCTGTGCAGTTGCTAGGATACTGTCGACAGATTGCTTCAGGTATGGAGTACCTGTCCAAGAAGAGCTTTGTACACAGAGATCTTGCTGCCAGGAACATCCTAGTGGATGACAAGAAGATATGCAAGGCATGCTGATGAGATCATTCCTCATACACAGTTTAGTTGATGTTGATTTTGCAGATTGCAGATTTTGGAATGTCCAGAAACTTGTCGGACTGTGACTACTATCTGTCTCATGGAGGAAAAATTCCTATTAGGTGGACGGCTCCTGAGGTGGCCAATCATGCATTATATATTCGTTACTGTGTATCTTAATTCATACATAAATATAGGCGATTAACTACAAAAAGTACTCTACAGCCAGTGATGTGTGGAGCTTTGGTGTGCTCATGTATGAGATATGGAGTCTGGGACATAGACCATTTGAGGGGATAACAAATCCGGAGGTGATATTAATTTTCTGTTCTCACTTCAGTTAAAATTTCATTTGTACACACGTAGTGTGTTAGGCTCATTGATACTGGATATCGACTCCCTCCTCCTCCTGGCTGTCCCAGAGCAGTATATCAGATCATGATGGATTGCTGGTATGTGATAGCTTGTGCTTTTAAATTTTACATCAACAATTTCAAAAAATATAGGCATCCCAAGACAACAGGAAGACCTTCCTTTGCTAGTTTACATCACAAGCTCTCCCGACCAGAGAGCCTGCTACTGAAATGGACAGATGGAGACAAGACTCGTGACCCACAATCTACAATGCTGGGAGCTCCTTTAGAGACTGCCTCTGATTTGCACTCTGACCTACAACACAAATATGTTCGCTAAACATTAAACATGAATATTATTTAGGTAATGATTTTTGCTTTTAATTTCACAATGGTCACTTGTAAATATTCATTGTTAATCAACATTTTCCAGCTAAACTAATTTTGATAGCAAAATCGACCAACAAAAGGATTATTACAATAATAACAAGTAATAAAAACATTTTAACCAAAATGGAAGAGATTTAGGGTTGGTACATTTATCGAAAAAGTATGGAAACAAGATTTGAAATGAAAAAGATTGTAACAATAGCAGTGTAACAATACCACAGTGATATCCAATGGATACGATACACCGTTTGAATTGATGTGCAGGCCTAGAGAAGCTGAACCCTATGTGTGTAAGAATCTGCATACCTTATATTGCAAGCACATTGTGTCAACTGCTTGTCATGATTGTTTTTGTAAGCATGTTATGTTAACTATAGTTAGACAATACCACGTGACTTTCGACCAATCAGATCGCTCCAAAAGTGTGCATTAAATAGCTTAATGCGCACTTACGTTCACTTTTATTAACGCGCACTTTTAGGTAAACAAAGATTGGTCGAAAGTCACGCAGTATGGTCTAAAACGTTTTTAGACCACACTAGGCGGTGCATTACGCGATATAAAGCACTCGGGCGTCGTCAATAACGGTCTCGAACGCGTGATAATGCACTCGCCTTCGGCTCGTGCATTATCGCGTTCTCGACCGTTATTGACCCCACCCTCGTGCTTTATATCGCGTAATGCACCGCCTAGTGTGGTCTAAATATTACTTAGACCATACCACGTGACTTTCGACCAATCAGATCGCTCAAAAAGTGTGCATTAAATAGCTTAATGCACACTTTTATTAATGCACCTCGCAGATTAAGTTCTTAATGCACACTTTTATTAATGCACCTCGCGGATTAAGTTCTTAATGCACACTTTTATTAACGCGCACTTGAACAAAATAGCAAGCACTCGGTCGGAAAGTCACCTGGCATGGTCTAAAACGTTTAGACCACACTAGGCGGTGCATTACGCGATATAAAGCACTCGGGCGTGCTCAATAACGGTCTCGAACGCGTGATAATGCACTCGCCTTCGGCTCGTGCATTATCAACGCGTTCTCGACCGTTATTGACCCCACCCTCGTGCATTATATCGCGTAATGCACCGCCTAGTGTGGTCTAAATATTACTTCTCTCATCTCTTCTTTACTCACGAATTTCAATACTATGTAGGAACAACCAATACCTACCACATGTGACCATGTGATACCAATTGGGGGATAGTAGTTCCTACTATGGTATGTGCATGCACTACCATGCATGCTGAATGTGTTTCCTATTGTAGGCAAGAAGAGTCAGACTCAAGACCATGGAAAAAGAAAACTACAAAATCTATGATAAGCTTTCTTCACTTGTGAGCATATAATTATACACGAGCTTGCAATTTTTCTCAACGGTGTCTACAGGAAGAGTCGTATGCAGAGCCAGCAGATGATTTTTTCGAAGAAGTCGATGACTATTGGGAACCTGGCTGTGATGCTGCGAGTATTTATGACCAATTGGCTCTGCGGAGGTTTAGAGAAATACTCAGAGAATAAATCAAGTGAGCAGCAACGTTAAGTAACAGTTGCACAATATTTTTGTCTTTGTAGAATTGAGGACCATCTTTGTTCTGGGCAGTTTGGAGTGGTTGAAAAGGGGATGTGGTACTCTCCTGATGGACCTGTGGATGTCGCCATCAAGACACTAAAGGAAGAGTCTTCAGAAGAGTTGACAGTCATGTTTCTTCAAGAGGCTACAATTAACGGACAATTCCAGCATCCTAACTTATTGTTCGACTCCTAGGTGTGGTCACCCTTGAAGAACCAGTAAGAATAGTAGACCATTCAGTCTTGTTTTTAATGCTGAATGTAGCCCATGATTATTTTAGAACTTATAAGTAACAGAGATCTTAGAAGTTTTCTATGGAGACTTGATATAGCGTATGTACCAGCGTAATTTCGTTTACGACTGATTTGATACAGTACTCCAGTCCAGGAGACATCGTACCAGCGTCACTACCTGTATATACAGTTGCTAGGATACTGTCGTCAGATTGCCTTAGGTATGGAGTACCTGTCCAAGAAGAGCTTTGTACACAGAGACCTTGCTGCCAGGAACATCCTAGTGGATGACAAGAAGATATGCAAGGCATGATGCTGATGAGATCATTGCACAAACAGTTTTTTTGATGTTGATTTTGCAGATTGCAGATTTTGGAATGTCCAGAAACTTGTCGGACTGTGACTACTATCTGTCTCATGGAGGAAAAATTCCTATTAGGTGGACGGCTCCTGAGGTAGCTAGTCTTGCTTTATTCGTTACTGTGTATCTTAATTCATACATAGGCGATTAACTACAAAAAGTACTCCACAGCAAGTGATGTGTGGAGCTTTGGTGTGCTCATGTATGAGATATGGAGTCTGGGGCATAGACCATTTGAGGGGAAAACAAATCCGGAGGTGATATTAATTTTCTGTTCTCACTTCAGTTAATGTTAAATTTCATTTTTACACACACACGTAGTGCGTTAGGCTCATTGATACTGGATATCGACTCCCTCCTCCTCCTGGCTGCCCCAGAGCAGTGTATCAGATCATGATGGATTGCTGGTATGTGATAGTTTGTGCTTTTACATTTTACATCAACAATTACAAAAATAGGCATCCCAAGACAACAGGAAGACCTTCCTTTGCTAGTTTGCATCACAAGCTCTCCCGACCAGAGAGCCTGCTACTGAAATGGACAGATGGACACAAGACTCGTGACCCACAATCTACAATGCTGGGAGCTCTTTTAGAGACTGCCTCTGATTTGCACTCTGACCTACAACACAAATATGTTCGCTAAACATTTAAGAATTGAGATTAATTATAGTAATTATTTTATTTAAGTAATGATTTTTGCTTTTAATTTCACAATGGTCACTTGTAAATTTTCATTGTTAATCAACATTTTCCAGCTAAATTTGATAGCAAAATCGACCAACAAAAGAAATAATGATTATAATAATATGCAGCATGCTCAAATTCAGATATACAAATCCTCCACTTCAGCATAAATTGGTGCATCCCTGTGGATTAGGTCAGCACATCATTATGACCCAAACTATAGAGGATTTATAACTCACATTTCTGGCACGATGTCTTGATTTACCGTTTCATAACATGAATTGTTTTGTAGATCAAATGAGTCCGGTCTGGTATAGCATGAATTGTTGTGTAGTTCAATCGGGTTTTGCACTGAGTAACATAAATTGTTTTTTAGGACACTTGGACTGATTCTCTTGGTATAACAGCTATTATCTTGTAAATCAACTTGAGGTATAATGTTATTCAGAAAGTTTTCTGTGTTTCCATCATTTCCATTGTTAACAGATCTGCAAGTAATGTAACCACATATTGAAACAACTAATGTTACCTACTTACTGTGAGTTTACTGCATAGCATAAATTCTGATCAGTCTGCATGTTTGCAAGATTTTTACAACTCCAAATAAATTTTAAGATAATTATGAGTGTGATTGATACTGCAACAGCAATCAGTATAACAGCAACTGTTATAATGGGATAGGCAAATATTGGTAAGACAGCTTGTTCATGAGAATTGGACATTACTGATTGCGAAACATTTATCGAGCTCATTGAAAAAGTCTTCAATGAACTGAACGATCCGCTTGTTGTGATTTTCACAGTGACTAGAGGATAGTCATACTGCATTGACAGGGGCACAATGTTGGCTGCATCAGTATAATCAAGCTCATAGTTAATGGGGCCGTCATTAATCTGATAGCTAAGTTCTATTTTACTATCTACTGGTTGGTACACTCCCAGTATGTCTCCTTTCTGGAACTTTAGTGGAGGATTGGGGGCATATTCATAAACGTTCAAAAGATAATTGACCCTGTGAGAATTTGAGGTGAGAAGATTGAAGCCAACTTTTTGGTAGTTAGCACCATCCATGCTGCGCCATATTTGTAGCTCAGGTAATTGTCCAGAAGATATGTTGGTCTGCAGTTTAGCTCCCACTATCCACTCAGCGATGAAGCCATTACAGGTGAAGGTGATTTCTGGGAAGAGACGCTGGTTTGCTTTGACTCCTACATCATTAATGTTGGCACTCATGACCCACTGGTCAAATTCATTGGAACTTGGAAAATTACTTATACAGCTGGGGCTGTCTGTAAATGATAGCAGCAGCAACAAGTGTTAAAGCATGCTTCATTTCTTACCAGTTTCAGGAGATATGAGAAGTTGTTTGCCGTTCATAGCATTGAATGACTGCCGTACAGTCCCAGGTAACATTGATGGTGGATTACTAATCTGAGAGACAGTAGTGCAGCATATGCTACTCATAGCAACATCATCATTATCACTATAGAACACTGTGACAGCACTGCTACTCCTTGGTGGCTGGTATACTCCCAAAACATCTCCACTCTGAAATGACATTGGAGGATCCAGGTTATACTTGAGCACTCCTTCACGACTGAAATCTCCAGGATTCAGTCTGATCTGTTGACTGTCCTGTCTAGTGGAATTCATAGAATTCAGTCTCCATATCTGAACCTCAGGATACAAGACATCAGACCCTTTAGAAATTGATGCCGCATTTATTGTAGCTCCTAAGAAAACACTTGTTAGTCTTCCATCACAGTTGAAGCTCACATCAGGAACTATGCACAATTGAGCATCCAACTTGTTCGTGGATTCTGATGCTTCTAGCTTTGTAGCTCTTTCAGTCAGTAAATCCAACTGCATAAATCCTCTGGTACAAGCATCAGATACTGCAGTCATATCAATGCAACAAGACAAATAATTATACTTTATGTCATACCTTGTAACAAAGCGATACAAAACAACATTAGAGCTGCTAGCTCAGCCATACAAACAGAATCCTATGTAGGTGTGAAATGAATTTAACAAATGGAACTTGAAAGAAAAGGTGTCAATGCACTTTGGTACGTCACTATTGGTGATAACAGGGTCCATATTCATCCGTGCCTATTAAGCCTATAGCTACCGGTGATCGACCGCGCCTATTATGGACTCCTGGTGATAGTATAACTATTATTTCAGTTACAATTGTAATGCATAAAATGTGCTAAAATCGTTAACTTGTCACAGATTTTGGTAGTTTTGTTGCATGTTGTAAGATAACCAACATCACATTATTTTCCTTACTACGTATGTAAAAACTAACTGATCAGTTTTGTAACTCTTGTGACTATTAATACAGTAGCTCTGACTATCTACTCAGATAGTAAAGAGCCATAACAGCTAGTGAAGTGATTCCTGAGCTGTTGACCAGGATATGCATATGAAGCTATAGCTATAGAATGTGTTGTTTTTTCAAAAATGAACATCTTTTGTATGGCTTATCACAGAATAGCACAGCAATCTAATGATTTTTAACAATATAGATTTCTTAGATTAGACCAAGATTAGTTACAACAGGGGATATTAAATTAATCATGCACCTCATGCATGATTATATACAGTACTTAGCTACATGTATATGCATGGCGCAATTCCTCTATTTTGTCATTATTATTGCGAAATCTCCTCACATCGCTCATGCACGTATATAGCTGCGTACTCTGCCATCAGCTTTGGGTACAAGCTTCCTTTTAAAAAGTCGACCATGGGTAACTAGGTGGGTGGTAACTTTGAGGGGTAGGTATGCACACAATTAGTACTATACAGCAGATACTTTGATGACATCCTCTGAGTTGATTATTGTCAATGTCGCTATAGCTCACTGTTCTTGAACATGTGTGCACTGTTAGACACACTCACTGATAATCACTGCATTGTTTAGGATGTAACATAAAAAATTGTTATTATTGAGCACAAAATAATAGACCAGTTGAATTGACACTGTTTAGTTATAATAATCTACAGAGTCTGCGCTGTGTCTGCTGGTGTGGGACCATATGATCTGATGAGCTACTTACTGCAGTGATACCAGTTTCTGCATAATGATGATTGGTTAATACAAGTGAAGAGAGTGTTATAGAGATCATTACCTGGTGTGAGTCCAGCAGAGCTAGTAGCGTGCTGCAATATCACTAGCAACTCTGTGCTCATTCATGCTCTTCAAAGCTGAGATCAGGTCACTCCAAGATGCACTGGGAGAGCTCTTTAACCATCCATCAAACACTCTAGCTTTGAGTACACCTAATCCATACACATGATAGGTGACACGAATGTCCTCCAACTGGCTCATAGTGATATTCAGTTTAAGACCAAGAGTGTGCCAATCTGTAACATCGGTGACTGCTTCAACAAGCAGGTTCACTGAGAGAGGAGGAGAGCCTGCAGTATGATGAGGCTGATACAATGTCACATGATGTAAACAAGCTTCACCTGATGATGGTAGTATTGTACCAGATGTACTAGTGGGAACTACTACTGATGCTGATGATAGTAAATCAGCTGTGGTGGGTCGGTCAACTACTGAGGCTAAACAAAAAGATGGTGATAACTCATCATCAATCATATTAGCAGACATACCTGGTTGCTGCTGGTGTAACCAATACTGTTGTTGCTGGTTGAGTTTTCTCAGCTTCTCACTTCTATCACAATATGTTCTCCTGCGGTCTTTGTTGTACACACAGATATGGCGAGAACCGTCACAGGAGCAGAGGAAGGCATCGTTCTTGATCAAGATGCCTGGTATGAAATGAAGCTTCTTCTCAACCTCAACGAGAGCGTTCAATATTGCTGAGCGAATGAAGGAACAATCCTTGCTTATTTCTTCATCGTCGTCAGCACATGGGTAGTAGATCTCCAGCTGAAGATTCTTCTCTATCAGATAGACACACCCACCAACAACATAACGGATGCTCATGAGGTTACGATACTGACGAGACTTAAGATCTGCTTCGAAATCAGACGAGTTGAGTAGATGAACAACAAGTGTTGGTAGATAGCTCTTTGGGATGGGAACATCAACCAATCCGATATCACGTCTGGTTTGAAGCGACACGATCCACAAGCTGGTGATCTGCTCCTTCTTTTGAAGGATATCTTCAGGTGCATGAGGCAAGGCACATGGGAGGAAGAAGCTTGTTAGACCCTCTCTCTCAATGCGTGCAATAACACAAAGGTGCTCTAATAAGTCGAGGAACACATCAGTGGTGAGTGGTGCTGAGAAGTGAAACGATGAATCCAGAAACTTTCGTGAAAATCTACCATAATCTCTCAGTAATCTCTGGGCATCGGCTGGCAGGTTAGGGATGAAGATCTTGTCGAGCTTATTCTTATCGATAAAAGAGATGCCAATAAGATTGGACACATTGCTTAGTATAGGCTTTACATCGATAAACACTATGCTACCAAGCTTATCGGTTGAGAAATACATGAGGAGGTTTAGCTTATGAAAAAACGCTATGGCCTGTAGAGTTTCATCTCTACTCATTTGAAGACTTCTTCCAGCAGCAAGCACCTCCTCCAGTGGGACAATGGAGACCTTGTTCTTCTCAGCCACATCCAGCAAGTGCAGTAGTAGACCAAACCACCTCATCTTGATTCTTGTCTTGATAGTGGTGCCTGGAGTATTGGTAATCTTGTCCTGTAGTCTCAGAGCTGCCTCTCGACGCTTGTCTGGATCAGTAGTGATTGCATTGACAGCAAAGATGACATCATTTCCCGCATCAATTCGTTCGGCTTCATAATCCTTCAATCGATCACGTAGTTTGGTGTTCTTATCAGCGATAGTCTCGCCCTGGCAGTCTCCAGCTTTGTCAGCAAAAGTGCCAACAATTATGAACTTTGCATGCTCTGATCCATCTGAGCTGGGAGTGGTTGATAGTTGAAGTGATGAAATGCTCTTGGCAAGCTGCTCTATTAGCTGCAGGTTGGTCGGTTGGAGCTCTGTGTTGCTCATTTCAATCGGCTGTCCATTGATAAAGTAATCAAATTTTGGTTTAGAGTCCAGTCGCTCGTTCAGCTTCACAGTGATAAGAAACAAGGAGCTGTTGCGAAGAAAGAGTGGTGCTACATCCATGAAGTGTGGCTGGCCTCCTGAGTCGATAGTCAAGACCAAGTGAGCTGTTAGGAACTCGGTTGATGCCTCAGCAGATAATATTTCAACAGCTAGCTTAGCAAACACCTGGAGGCTCTCTTCTTTGTCGTCACTAGTGGCTTCAGTAGACTCATAACTCAATGATGGAGTACTGGATGTGGATTGCTGTGTAGCTGGAGCAGAGCTTGGTACTTTACGATGACGCGGCTTCTTTTGATCAACTTGCTCTCTCTTTATCTCATCAACCTTGTGCTTCATAGCTTGACACACCATGTGGAGCATTTCTTCAGTTTGTAGTTTCTGTAATCTTGTGCCGTTGGCTAAGATGGTACCATGTGCTATGGCACGAACGGGAGTCTCTACACAGCCGGTGCTGTTGCGGACATCAGGAGCAGGTTCACCGACTGATAGATTCACTACACATGTTTTACCAGTACCAGGTGATCCATTCACTACCAGGTTAGAGACACACACTCCAACCTCATGTTGAAATGCCTCTTGAGTAGCATCAGTATCAACTAGATCTGAAAGGAAAAATTACTATGAGGCAGCTTTAATAACCAGTTT
Organism: Haliclona indistincta; assembly: GCA_964017065.1. Taxonomy (NCBI): domain Eukaryota; kingdom Metazoa; phylum Porifera; class Demospongiae; order Haplosclerida; family Chalinidae; genus Haliclona; species Haliclona indistincta. The sequence continues at coordinate 11,688,790 of OZ024787.1, read as the reverse complement.
TTTATTAATAACTATGTACATGTACAATTAAGAGCACATAGTAAAGTCTGCATACAGCGGTTTTATTACTTCTTGCAAGGGTAAAGCGTAAACCATAGAGCGTAGACCTAATGAAGCACTAATGCGTTAAAATGTCATTAAGTCTTTGATCATGCTCCATTGTGTGAATAAATACCAGTGACTTAGTGACTGCAAAGTGACGCTTTACACTCAAATCTTCCTAGCAAGAAGTAATAAAACCTCTGTAATGGTTTACAATGAGCCTTTCCCAATAACGGGCTAAAGAATGCAATTAAGCGTTTAACTCTTTAGGGACCGACTTATTTTGACGAAAACTTGACTTGCTCTAACTGACGGTTTGTCTTGCAAGTTTCTACAACATGCAGTACGCTAGCTAGTCCAAACTAGCACCCTTTTCTCCTGGCATGTCAAGGTTTACGACCATGTACTAAAGTCTGAGTTGGCCACTCCCACTTCGGAACTGAAGCCGCTTAAGTGCTGCGACCTCGTCATTTTTGAGTTAATTTTGGTCTTCATTCAGCCCTGGTGACTGATACAAAAACCTGGTGGTGTCCAGGTGAGCAAACAGCACAGTTTAGACCATATTCTTTGCCAAAGTATGCATTTCTGGGCGTCCTGAAGCCCCAAAAATGCCGAAAGCGGCGAGGGGCTCCGCCCCTTCGAACCCCGGATTAAAGGGGGATACCCCCTTTAAAAATCACCCCGTCCTCCGTTCTATATATTTTAGTGGGGAGGGCGCGGCGAAAAACAGTGTTTTTTTTCAAGTAATTTGCAGTAAACTTGATTTGACCTTTCTAGAGCACTTTTCACACTACTTATGACGTCTACAGTAGGTGGAGTCAATTTTGACGGATAAATCCGCAATAGGCCCTAAAGGGTTAACTTAATGAAGCGTTAATTAACATGAATTCACTTCCGGAGTCCCATTTAGCTCCTCCCAGCAGCTGTAATGTATGGGAGTGATTGAGAAAATAGGCTAACTTTAGACTGCGCGTACTCTTACACCTTACAGGCACAAGTTTTAAAACTCCGCTATTGCAATTGGCGGTACTTTGGCTATTCTTTACTATGAATTTCACACGCATCCTATGTTGACAACCAGCGCTGCAGGGTACATAAAAGCATGCTGTAGCGTTCACTCATTTTTGTTTTACTTCACTAACGACAATGACTGCCGGCGCTGCACACTACTGCACTTCTGCTTAACGTTGTGGCAAGCTGTACTAGTGTTCTTACCGCTGTAAACAACCGTTGTTTGTGACTACCAATACGCCACGCTACCGTACGCGATAGCAAGCTTATCCTCGTCTTTGCCTTCGTTCTACCGTTGCCTACCGGCGCTAAACACTATACACCGACAAAGCGGAACTGCTCGCACATGGTCGGCGCTTCCACAAACCTGTGCTTCTTTCAGTAACGCGTTCCTACCAGTTATACAGCTGTGTCTGGCATCGCTGTTTTGCCGTTCAACAAAGCACAATCGTGCTGATTCTAGTTCGTATTAATAGCTAGGATTGTGCACTCGAAGTTACCCGATTTTAGCAAGAATAATCAAAACCCAGCTTGAGTATGGTGAGCTCAAAGTTTGACCATTTTCTCAATCACTCCCATACATTACAGCCGCTAGTGGAGCTGCTTTGGGACTCCAGAAGTGACGTCACGTTTAATTAACTCCACCCATACATTCCATTGTCTTATTGGGAAAGGCTTATCGTTACCGTATAGCCGGCTATACGGTACATGGCAAACTCTCAATGCAAATGTATGGACTGGGAGCTCAGAGTGGTACAATCATAAAATATTGTGACCCCTCATGGGCGGGTCTGGCGGCAACCAAATTTCATGGCGCACAGCAGGACAGTAGTGCCTGCTTTGCCAACTATTAGGTAAGGCTTATGCCCTACCGGAAGGTGCTGAGCTCTGTAGTGTGCACCTTATATACACAATGAGCTCGCTAATGCTAGTGGGACTTGGAACAAGTAATAACAAAACTATTAATGCCTCGTGTAACATTGGATTTGTGAGCACTCGCTTCTGGTCTCATTGTTAAAAATAGACCACAAGCTCATGTGAACAAGTCCAATGCTACACACGGAGCCATTCATTAATTAACTATTAATTGTTACTAGGAATGCTTTCTATGACTGAGATAGCTAGGTTACAGATGATAACTACTAATAGTATTGTTTGACTAAAGAGAACAGGCATTTACTAAAGATCATTATTAATACTAACCAGTAGGTTGTGAGGGTGTGGCATTACTGGAGCTCACTCTGGAACGTACTGTAAAAATGACAAGAATTTTGTATCATAAAATAATAATTTATTACAATTGCCGAGCGCCTTAGCGCGAGGCAAATGATCGCGACTGTGTGCGGGGGACTGGAGCGTCGTGCGTTTTCTCGGTAATGTTAATATGTATGTATGTATGTATATTTAGATCGATGTCACGCTTAGGAATGCTAATCAGGGTTACGGCGAGGGCTCATACTACGTATTATACTGCGAGGTCAAGGGATCGCTGGCCCCGGTTGCGTATAAGATAAGAACTGACTTAACGGTGGGCTGAGACCATGGCGGATCAGATCCCAGAGTCTACTCCTGACAGAGCCAAGTGGCTAGCTCGGCTCAGGAAGAGAAAACAGAGAGCAGTGCCTGGGTCTAACGCCACAAAAGAAGCAAGGCACGCCATCATCAGTACTAACAATACACGGAACCGGCATTGACTCTTAGGTCATCTGAAACGAGTCCACGAGGCCGAAAACAGAAACCTAGCTCACTGTATCTGTACCTGCCGGTCGTCTGCTGTCGAGCCCCACCCCAAAAAATTTAGCTGGTCAATAATAACTACTTAATAAACTCCGCGCGAGGCATTAGTCATGCGTATTCGTATCTCCTAGTTATGCCTCGGTGGGCGGAGCCACGAGGCATACAGTAATCGTGGTGTCAGTCATTCTGTCATTCTGTCAGTCAGTCTGTCGCAACGATTTCTCGTAGCTCGCTGAAAACTAATCGCTGAAACAAGCAACACGGGTAGAAATCGATACTTGCTCGGATTTGTATTTTCAGAAGTTTGATTTTAAAGCTTAGTGCGTAAGTTACCGCGTGAATTGCACACCTGGATGGCTGTTGGTGGTGATGTAGACTTCTGAGGAGACAAAGTTGTCTAAAGCTGGCTGCCTTGCAGCCAGTGAGTGTATGAACAGCGTGGCAGACTTGTATATGAAGCTTCGTTCTTGAGTTATGGCGTAATTTGCTTACCTCGCGATCGATGGCAGTTGCTGGCGATCTAGAGTTCGCCGTAGCACAAAACTACCCACAATTGACTGCCTAGAAGCTGATAGGTTAGAACTTCACTACAGGATAGCAGCGCATGTCTAAAGAAATGGTGTAAGCAAGCTATGGACACTATATCTCGATCGCTCGTGTGTTGTGCCCTGCACTCCAACTAGACACGCCCAGTTGAATTAGTGGTCAGCGCTGATTGGCTTCTGATTGCATAACTATTATACTGCATTGTAATTGCTGTGCAGAAAGGTATAATAATAGCTGCAGCTGTTGTATGTGAAATGGTGGCATTCCACCGAGGCATCTGCACCCTTGGTGCTTTATTATAAATCTGCAAATTAATACAATACACATTAACAGTGCAATAATGAACATATTTATGGACTGGTTCAAACACCTATTCGTATTCAACTATCATGATTGAGTTTCAATAACAACTACAGCATCTTATGTTCATTGACATAGCAAGCTACAATGCACACACCACAAATTACCCTAGAAAACACTATACCTACAAAGAGATAGTACTTGTAATGCTAAGATAATAATAGTGAGAATTATAATAACAATTCATCACTTACCAAATTCTTCAAGATATTTGATTACTTCACCATATCTTGAAGCAACAGCATTTCTTACTCTCGCCATATCAAGTGCAGTCTCACCATTCTGTATAACAGAACAACAGTGTGAGTCATGACACACAAGATAAGTGAGTACAGGGTTAATTGGGGCGAGCCTGAGCGAGCCCCACATTGATGGTGATGTGCGTCCCACGTCGCGGGGAATGTTTGTACGTATCTGGCCGCGTGGTGCATTTGTCCTCCCTATGTTCCCGAGAAACGCCCGCCTACACATATGCGTGATGTCATAGCGCACAGTGGCCCACGCGGCGGGGAATGAGAACTATTAGGAAACGCCCTTTTTAGCACGTGCGCACATTGTAATTGGCGCTTGGTTTCAAACAAGATACCTGGCATTCTGGCAATGATGCAGATGACTGGACGACAACAACAGAGATCAGAGACACCTGAAAAGCAACAACTTTTACACGACAAGGCCGCTACCAAAAAGCGACGACGAGAGGCAGAGTCAACGTGAAAGCGGACGACTGGAGCGACAAAGGAATATCAAAGGGCCTACCGGAGACTCCGGCGGAAACCAGTAGCTGCAACAGAGCAAACAGTAACTTAGGTACGTCTAATGAGCTCATGTGTGATAGCAGTAGAGCCTGCAGTGAGTGAGGAGACCGAGGAACCCTACTCATCACATCTTCGAGGTACATTGTTCCCATGCATGATGCCTAGCGGACTAGGAACACACTCAGCAAGAGATAGTTGGACAAAGTGCACCATCTGAACATAACCAAACTATTGAATAGTAATTATTATTATTATGTTATACACAACTATACACTAATGAGGCTAAATTACATCAATGCTCAGGCTCGCCCCTGCCATTCCATGAATGTACTAGTAATAACACCAGACACACCATGTGCTTCAGTTATTTTGTGATGAGTCATGTATCATAGTCAACACACACACACAAGCCAGGACAATGTGCATGAGAGAATGAATGTACTGGACAATCTGCAGACCACATGTAATCAGTGATCACAATCACTAATACACAACGGCACTACATCTACTACAAGCACTATGGTAACGGCGCAAGGGCTTCTACATCACGTAGATCTGATTGGGCTTCAGTAACAGCAAACAGAAACAACGTGAACAGCAAGCAAGGACACATGGTGCGCTATATAAAATATTCAGTAGAACTCCACGCTCAGTACCAAAATCTGTGCCGCATGGTGGGATTCCATTATGACGTATAGAGACCCGCAGCTACGTAACCTGATTGGTCAACATTGCTTAGCTGTGATCTAAATGTGTATAGATCACATGTTTTTTTTTTTTTTTTTTTTTTTTTTTTTTTTAATTTACACTCAAAGTTACAGTGTTAGTGACTATATACTGTAAGTCACTGATACACGATACTACTAGTACTGGAATATCATTAGTGACTACTGTGAGTCACTGATACAAGATACTACTAGTACTGGAATATCATTAGTGACTACTGTGAGTCACTGATACAAGATACTACTAGTACAGGAATATCATTAGTGACTACTGTGAGTCACTGATACAAGATACTACTAGTACTGGAATATCATTAGTGACTACTGTGAGTCACTGATACAAGATACTACTAGTACTGGAATATCATTAGTGACTACTGTGAGTCACTGATACAAGATCATGTACTACTAGTACTGGAATATCATTAGTGACTACTGTGAGTCACTGATACAAGATACTACTAGTACTGGAATTATACACAATGAACCACAAGAAATAGAGATTTTTAACCAGAGACAATTGAAAAAAATTATTTTTAGCCCTTGAATGGGGAATATCTCAGTTTCTAAACCATGCCCACCATGAATCATTAAGGAATTTTCATTTTCAGCATTGCTGGACAACTATGAGACTCAGTGACTACCTCACGTGCAGCGTACTGAACAGCATTTTATGCTTCTTGATGGACAGAGCTGCCATCAAGAAGTATAAAGTGCCAAAAATATTTTTCATAAATCTATAATTTCAAGACACAGTTGTACGAAAAATAAAATCAGTTTGATCTCAAGCAAATTGAGACACCTGAGAAATTGAGTCAATCTATTGTAGAGACACACATTTGCTGTACAAATCAGTTCAAAAATAACCAGCGACAATATTCTAATAAAAAGTTATTTTTGTGCTAACTCATAAACTCGTGTTAGTAGTTACGGTGAGAATAGTGTTACAATATCTATTCATTATACTATAATTCACATCAGTTGAGCTGTGACCATACAACTACCAACAACACAACACTACCAGTTGATAATAACACTCACTTTATTAAGCAGAGACAGGTCTCCTCTATTATTGATAAGGAATTTAACAGTATCAAGATGTCCCCAATAAACAGCAATATGTAGTGGAGTGTTACCATTCTGTGGAAACAAAGAGTACAAGTGTCAGACGAAGCAGTGATGTTTAGTACATGAACACTTCAACATTAATTATAAACACAACTATCTAAAGATATGTAATTTTAGTTGATAGATCACAAATACACATGATAATAAATGCTCAGATCATTTCAATACAACACAATATTGACATGATCACATGCAATAGTACATGTCTCAATATACCTCACAATAATTCTTGCACGAATACCAACACACTTGTACCAAGGCAAAAACCCTCTCATGAAGGATGGACCAGCTGTGCAATAAACCTGTCAAACACTGTTACGTAATCATTAAGTCCATGTACTGAAGCTATATACGTCAAGTTGATAAGGAGCTACACTATAGGCATTGATAGTAAAAGCGATCTGACTGGCTTTCTCTCTCCATCGTCTGTCCAGCACATTATTTAGGGAGGCACCGTCGGTAGTGCCTCCCTATGTAGGGTTGATCGGAAAAACAAGATGCATGGCGGCTACATACAATGCATTAGCGTTCAAACGCTGATATTTCGCCAGGTGGTGAATTTTATACGTTCAAGGACACTTAGATCTGCTATCTGGCGTTGCCCCATCTTACAGTAGCAAGAAGAGTGCTCTACACTGTTACTAAAGTGACTAACCTAGAAACGGTGAAAATCGAGTTTCGTCATCTTCGTTTTCTTTCTTTCTTTCTTTCTTTCCTTCCTTCCTTCCTTCCTTCCTTCCTTCCTTCCTTCCTTCCTTCCTTCCTTCCTTCCTTCCTTCTTTCTTTCTTTCTTTCTTTCTTTCTTCCACTCGCCTAGCACCTTTACGTGAGCAATGCCGAGACCAAAACACCCATGAACAGTCGTGAAATTCTCCTGGCATGTGCCTTTTGAACTTAGTTTTTAGCGAAACGGCGATATAAATTACGCGATTTCTCAATCGTGATCCATTGTCAGGTAAGTGTTAGACGCCATTATTGTGATTGCGCAATACGCACATGTCCAAGTAGTGGTTGGTGCACATGACCAAGCACTAGCTTGAGTATCTCCGTGCCGTATGGATCACGGAGAACACATATCTGTCTGGAGTCTTCGAAGAACGGCATGCTATAGGATCACCATTCTGCGCTTGCCAGATAATTATAACCGCTGTACAGGTCTACAGTACAAACTAGTGTGGGCGGGGCTCGTATGCAATTCATGCATGCATGTATGCGTAGGCGAGCTGATAAATTATTATGTATAGCATCAGTATAGCATAACAATTATTTTTTCTACAAGTTTAAAAATTGTTAATAATAAAGAAAAGCCAAGAACAGGAAAACTAAACCAATGGTGGGCTCAGCACGTGCAATGAACTGCACTGCACTAAAAAGGGACACAAACAAGAAAATAAAAAAGATTTCCATCGAAATCAAAAGGATGTAGGGTTGTGAATTCTACCACTGGTTCACAATGTAAACTAACAAGGAACAAGCATGGAATGGTAACACGATTGACTTGCTACAGACCATAGATCCCTACATCAGTGGCTGTGCACAAGCTGAATGCACATCAGGTGTCAGCAGTCAACAGCAACTAGGTCAACCACAGCAGCCACTGATGTAGGGATCTATGGTCTGTAGCAAGTCAATCGTGTTACCATTCCATGCTTGTTCCTTGTTAGTTTACATTGTGAACCAGTGGTAGATTTCACAACCCTACATCCTTTTGATTTCGATGGAAATCTTTTTTATTTTCTTGTATACAGACACACATATGGACATGCAGTATATTACATGACCCAATGGATACAGCTGAAAAAATAATATCAAATAGTGGAGCGAATTACCAAAATATCTATTGAAGGCACAAGTATCAAGTGCCTATATCAGAGCATAGTATTGTACATATCACATGATACAGCATACATACACTATAGTAACACTTGTACTCTGATCCATCACAATTTCACAATGTAGACACACTTTGTACTCACATTGGAAACTGAACTGATATCGGCTCCAGCATCCATCAGCAGCTTCATTACTACTGGATGACCCTCAGCAGCACTGTAATGTAGTGGTGTGTATCCATTCTATTGACAAACAAATAAACACAACATGTTATGATCATGTACTATGAGTGTCTCAGTAACAATGATCAACCAACAATAATCCACCATCCAGTACAAAACAATAGTATACAGATTTACTGATATCATCTTTGAGTATTAAATCAAGTACACTACAAATTCCATAGATCATTATAAAATGACATGTTTTCCAACTCTCACACTGTCACAAAAACCACATAATTACACTAAACATGTGACTGACATGAAATCATATACTCAAACTAGCTAAGTACTGCTGGCATCAACAAGTGAAAACTAATGAACAAACTTCAAGTCCACCTTATCCTGTTGATTCACTAGTGCACAAGAGGATCTATATAATAGTTAGAAACCCGAGGCCCGTTGCTATGGTGTCCGAGCGTAGCAAGGACACTATTCCAGCGGGCCGAGGGTTTCTAAACCGCGTGGATCCGATTGGACGAGCTGTCTAACTTATTTAGAGTCTACTAGGTTACCTGTTTTGTAAACACACTTGCAAGTCAACATGTCTGACTAGCGCACGATGCTGACTGCTCTGTCTGTGCGGCGAACTAGCTGATTCAACATAAACAAAGCTTCTAGTTCGATGTAGGACGAACGGCTACAGTGTCCTTTGACTTCAAAGCTGTAAGAAATGCACATATACTGAGCCCATTACAGCAAACACACACTTCATTCTTTGCTTATGTCTAGATCTGAACGCCTGAGCGTACACTTAGAGCTTCGCTACCGTGACTTTACAGGAATTAGAGTCACGCTGTTGACCAATCAAATTATAGTATTTCAAATTACTATAGACTCTAAAATATAGCTCGTTATAGAAATGTAACCATAATGTACACGTACCTTATTACGAGCATCAATAACTATATTGCTTTGTTGTAATAGTAGCTTTACCACATTTTCATGTCCTTCTCTAGCACTGATGTGTAGGGGAGTTTGCTGGAACTGAAACAAAACAATAATACATTGTCAATGACAGACACAGTTACAATATTATCCTATTATGAACCTCACACTCCAATCAAACAGTGTATGTACTGCTAGCTGGCTACCAATATTCTTACTATACAGTGACAATAATTTTAGGTTCACAAGACATAACCTTATGATTAGTCTGCCTCTAGTGGAGAAGACATGTCCAGTACACCAATAGCCTTATATGGTTTCACACACCATTCCTTCAACCCATGCCTGTCACAACTTGAACACACAAAATATCTCACTACCAGTGAAGCAGTCACATTCACTATACGATCCAAAACAGATCAAACTGCTCATGGACACACCCAGTCTGAATTATCACTTCTCTAGACGCTAGCTAGCATGCACCTTATCAACCACTTTTCTCACAGAAACAAGGTACACCTCTCACACTGCATTGCTGGTTCCAGAGGACACTACACAAGTAGCTAAACCACAGTGGGTATGACACATCACACACCAACTTATCAATGGTACGGCAGCTACTTCAGCACCAGAGACTGCATGGCTGCACAAACAATCAAAAGGCTATGACCATAGATTCATGAGACTACGTATCCGGGATTGGAAACAGTGCATGTGCGTTGAAACACTCTGCGTCCGTTGCTAGGGTGGACTTGCAATATATTCATGGCTGTCAGCTGCGCAGCAACGGTCAAACGACAAATGCTTAACCCTTTAAGCTCCAATGACGCCATTTGGCGACATACATACTTCAGACACCATAACTTCGTCAAAAAGTGTTAAAATATCCCAAAATTAAGCTAAATTGAAGAATACTAATAACCGTAAAAAAATCCAGTGGTTTTCGGTGCGCGCCCTGCTAAAACGTTATGGCGTCGACATTTCTATGGCTTCAGCAAAAATTTCACATTTCAAGAAAAACAAAATGGCAGTCAAGAAAAATTGGACATTTTATGGCTTCAGGGTGCTCGGAAAACACATTTTTGCGCAATCTCTGTGATCTGGGATACATTTTGCACTCACCAAAACCACTGCTATTTGTGTACTTTTCAGTAGCCAGCCCCAAAGTACTAACTTTGAGCAAAATTTGACGAGGTCGTTGCACTTTATCGGCTTCACTTCCGAAGTGGGAGGGGCATATCGACCGACTTGAGTGTGGGCAATTGCGGCTACTCACTGCCGTAAAAGGACACAAATTTGAGACCAGTAGCACAAAAACACACGAGATATTCACGAAAGAAGTGGTCAGCATTTACGAGGTTAAAATTTCAGCAAGATAATTTAGTAATTACAGGGTTAAAGGAGACACCTACACACAGCAGATGCTGTGCGAATTGGCTTCAGAGATGCTTTGTTTGTGAGCTGATAGAAGCTTGAGCGATTTTTCGTACTGTAACAGCCCATTTTGCTTTGAAACGAACGAGAAAACCGGTATTTCACAGGCACACTGAGTGCTTCAAACAAATGCATCGATGCTCCTACCCATTCAGTTGTATGGAACAATTGTCGATCTTTTAAACTGCAAGGCTGTCTTGGCTCCCAGTAGCTTGGTATTGTCCCAAAAGGGATTCCCGTGAATCGACTAAAAACAGCTAAATTCTCTACTCTAGCGACAATTTTGTTCTACACAAATTGCTAATGCAGCCAAATAGTACACTACTTTATACAGCAGGCATTGGTTGACACTTAGAAACAACTAAGTTTGGAAATGAAAAACTGCAAGCAAAAGACTCTTTCAAAGCGATCTCGGTTTTAAGCTTTAACAATTACTGAGAAGAGAGCGCATTGAGTCTGAAAAGCTGGCTGGATTTCTTGAAGAGCCTTGAGCTTTCCAGCAAATGAGTCACAAAGGCCAAAAATTAGCCCAAAAATCAGCTTTTTCAATCGGACACGGAGTGCTTCACGAGGTTTGTATGCGTTGCTATTGATATCGTACCGTCGTTTCCAATCCCGGTTACGTAGTCTCATAAATCAATGCTATGACATACGCTAGAGAAGCCACACCCACTGACAGTACATCTACATGTACACTAACCCAGCATACGAATATTTCACCTGATTCCTACTGTTAGTGACACACACAAGAACAGCTAGTGCTGGCGGCACAACACTACACTCTGTATCGATTCATTCTGCAGGTTATAATCACTTGATTTACACAAAATCATAGACGTGATCATGACGTTGAGAGATGATACTATAAACCGCTATTAGCAATATGATATGACAGCACTAGAGAGAGATGCACACACACTCACAATAGACCAGTAGTGTATCATTGTACTACTGCACTGTCTTGACTAGCAAACACTTTCAACACTCCCTGGAAACAACAATCGTAGCAGGCTAGATCGAGCCTCATACTCAGGCTCACCATGTGGTGTCGTAATGCTGCTACTGAAAACCATTGTTGCCTTTTCTTGCTGCAGTGCAAGAATGACCACAAGCACAAGATAACGTCTGTGACAATGATGCTGTAGACACCAATGTAACCACCATTGGCTTCGTAGTGTGTGTGTGACTTTAGACAAATCCACCAATCAGAACACTTTCTAGTAGCTACTGGTACAAGGCTGCTATTGGTATTAGTGAGGGTGGTCTAGTGTATTAGAATACCAACATATGTACATGTACATGTACAAGTATACATGTAAATCCTACATGTATTGTACCAATAGTGATCAATACCACACTGTACAAATATAAATGATCAGTTACTGACTGTGAGTGAGAACTGATGTAGTGTGGATTACACACCTGTTACTACATGACTCAACACAATCACACACAACTCACTTGATATCGACCAGTACTAGGATCAGCTCCTTGTGATAATAGTCTCTTTACTCTGGACACATCACCTGACTCACAAGCGTGATAGAGGTCTTTATTCTGTGAACACAACATAACATCGTGTATCAAACAATGACAGCTGCTACACTTACTTACAAATAACACATAATGCGCGTATCAATGAAATGCCCCACTCCCCCCCTCCCGGGGTAGGGTGGGAGATTTGTCAAAATTCGTGTGTCAAAAGCCCCACCCCTGGGGCAGAGTAAATTTGAAGCCGGCCTACATTTTGCCTTAAATGATGATTCACTAGGTAAATTTGTTTTGCGCAACTGTTGCCAGCAACAAACTTGCGTAGTGTGTCATCGTTTAGGCAAACTGTGAACTGGCTTCGTAGTTACACTGCCCCAGGGGTGGGTTTTTGACACACGAATTTTGACAAATCCCCACCCTACCCCGGGTGGGGGTGAGTGGGGCATTTCATTGATACGCGCATAATGATCACAAATGAACGGAAAGTGTATTTCTGATAACAAGCTCTGTTTTGACTATTATTAATTTCAGACTGAAATTATTAGCACTCGTCACTCACCAATCGCTCCTGAGAAACAGCCATGATACTATTTTGGTTCAGAAAGCCGAGGAAGAGATGGAGAATAGAAACGCCTTCAGAAACGCCCAAACAAGGTATGTGGAAATCACGTGATGTAGCTTACTTGAGCCCCGCCTTCTTCCAAATCACTGCAGCATCATCAGACTAGTCGTGTACAGACCAAGAACAGTACGAAGTGTATCACTGCTAACAGGACGATACTAAGAAGGTGAGTCAACTAATGATCTATAAAGAGACGAGATCTAGCTGTACCAGTGCTGTAGGACGAGATCTAGCTGTACCAGTGCTGTAGGACGAGATCTAGCTGTACCAGTGCTGTAGGACGAGATCTAGCTGTACCAGTGCTGTAGGACGAGATCTAGCTGTACCAGTGCTGTAGGACGAGATCTAGCTGTACCAGTGCTGTAGGACGAGATCTAGCTGTACCAGTGCTGTAGGACGAGATCTAGCTGGACCAGTGCTGTAGGACGAGATCTAGCTGTACCAGTGCTGTAGGACGAGATCTAGCTGGACCAGTGCTGTAGGACGAGATCTAGCTGTACCAGTGCTGTAGGATGAATTTGAAAAGCTGTACAGGCTAAGACAACTCAGGAATTGCTTAGCCATGTTGTCGACTGGGCGGGGCTGAGGCGTTATTTCATGCAGGTTAAACCATCTGCAGCTTTATATGTCATCGATTTGCAATCAAGTATGTTATCGTTTCAGTATCGTCAGTAACAGCTGCAGAGTCCATGGTCGAGTACCCTCAGTAGCTAGAGAGAGCCAAGATACAACACAACATGGATCACGAGAAGTGCTGTGACTATCCCCGGGCCATCCTGTGAGACAGCCATCGCTGACCAACAAGTTTTTCAACAAAATGTTTCCATTTGCAATGAATTGCTGGTATGTGATAGCTTGTGCTTTTATATTTTACATCAACAATTTCAAAAATAGGCATCCCAAGACAACAGGAAGACCTTCCTTTGCTAGTTTACATCACAAGCTCTCCCGACCAGAGAGCCTGCTACTGAAATGGACAGATGGAGACAAGACTCGTGACCCACAATCTTTCACAATCTTTCAGATACTTTGGTATTGCACACGCGGTGCGATGCAGAGCGTGCAAGAGCTGGAAACAAGGTTTAATGATGTCAAACAAAAATAGAAGTAGTGATAATGATGCAAGGCAAAATAGAGACAGAGTTTGGAGGATGCTAAGTGGTTCAGCATATTTGACATTCTGATGTGACCAAGTCCATCACTTTGGGGATTCTGATGGCATGTCCACAAGATGATCGGGCTCCCCGAATAGATTGGATTGAGGAGCGTAGAAGAGAGAAGGAAATATGACAACGCAACCAGCATAGAACAGTGTTATAATGCTCCTCCCGTTTGGCGGCTAGTAGTGAGGCTAATCTCTTGTAGAATGTGAGCTGAGAAGGAAACCGACGGATTAGTGGCTGGAAGACTTCGAGCACAAGGTCGTAATTGATGTTGGCCAAAAAGAGTTCTCCTGTGTACTAACCTTTGTTGCATCTTCAAGACTCCGAAAACTATCTGATCTTCTGTTTAGTCCTCCTTTCCCTTATCAACGACTCAGTTGTTTAGCCAACAGACAGCGACTACATGACCGCCAAATGGAAGATATCAGATTGTTAACACTACAGCCCTAACACATGACTATTATTGTTAAGTATGAAAATTTTTCATCATAATGAGGAAGATGTGAATACATGAACTGATTAATAGCAAAATTTATTACATGAACAAAACATAATATTATAAGTCAGCAAATTCAATGCTCACATGAACATTTGTTGATCAAAACGGAATTCACAATAATGAATAATGATAAATGCAATAATAATGATACAGATTGAATAACATACTGCAAAGGAACTGTTCACTTTCTTGCACAAAAAATGTCACTCTTGCATTGACCAGTTAACATGTTATGTCTTGCACAGAGAAGATCACACTTCTGTCATTAAACCGATAAACCATTTTCGGAGCATTCATTAGCTTGCGAGATAAGCTACTTTCTATGTTCGCATTCTTTACGATCCTAGAAAGCATTGGTTCAAAAACTGAAAGAGTTGTCAAATACCCACTCCCATCATCCACCACAATCTTAGCTGCTTTCATCCCTTCGCACATCGACATCTTCATTACTCACGTGTTATAGCATTCCATTTCTCGCTCAGGCTCGCCCCTCACAATGTTTTACATTCACTAGTTTATTAAGGAGGCACGGTAGTGCCTCCCTATGTAGGGTTGAACGGAAAAACAAGATGGCGGCTACATACAATGTATTAGCGTTCAAACGTTGATATTTCGCCAGGTGGTGAATTTATACGTTCAAGGACACTTAGATCTGCTATCTGGCGTTGCCCCATCTTACAGTAGCAAGGAGAGTGCTCTACACTGTTACTAAAGTGGAAACGGTGAAAATCGAGTTTCGTCATCTTCGTTTTCTTCTTTCTTTCTTTCTTCTCTCTTCTTCAGCGCGCCTAGCGCCTTTACGCGAGCAGTGCCGAGACCAAAACACCCACGAACAGTCGTGAAATTCTCCTGGCAGGTGCCTTTTGAACTTTGTTTTTAGCGAAACGGCGATATACATTCCGCGAGTTCTCGATCGTGATCCATTGTCAGCTAAGTGTTCATTATTGTGATTGCGCAATACGCAAGTGACCAAGCAGTGGTTAGCGCACGTGACCAAGCACTACCTTGAGTATCTCCGCGCCGTATGGATCACGGAGAACACATATCTGTCTGGAGTCTTCGAAGAACTGTAAGATCGTCTGATCGTATAGGATCACCATTCTGCGCTTGCCAGATAATTATAACCGCCGTACAGATCTACAAACTAGTGTGGGCGTGGCTCGTATGCATTTCATGCATGCATGTATGCGTAGGCGAGCTGATATGTACAGCATAATAATTATTTTTAGCTACAAGTTTAAAATTGTTAATAATAAAGAAAAGCCATCAACAACAGGAGAACTAAATCAATGGTGGAAACAAAGACGGCTCAGTACGTTCATGATATTGAACTGCACTTCACTAAAAAGTAAAAAGGACACAAACAAGAAATTAAAAAGATTTCTATCGAAATCAAAAGGATGTAGGGTTGTGAAATCTACCACTGGTTCACAATGTAAACTAACAAGGAACAAGCATGGAATGGTAACACGATTGACTTGCTAACAGACCATAGATCAGTGGCTGTGCACAAGCTGAATGCACGTCAGGTGTCAGTAGTCAACAGCAACTAGGTCAACCACAGCAGCCACTGATGTAGGGATCTATGGTCTGTTAGCAAGTCAATCGTGTTACCATTCCATGCTTGTTCCTTGTTAGTTTACATTGTGAACCAGTGGTAGATTTCACAACCCTACATCCTTTTGATTTCGATAGAAATCTTTTTAATTTCTTTTTATGTAATGATTTTTGCTTTTAATTTCACAATGGTCACTTGTAAATTTTCATTGTTAATCAACATTTTCATGAATTTGATAGCGAAATCGATCAAAAAATATTATAATAATATGCATTTGTTTTCAATGCTCAAATTCAGATATACAAATCCTCCACTTCAGAATAAATTGGTGCATCCCTGTGGATTAGGTCAGCACATCATTATGACCCAAACTATAGAGGATTTATAACTCACATTTCTGGCACGTTGTCTTGATTTACCGTTTCATAACATGATTTCATAACATAATTCTTCTGTGTTTCCATCATTTCCATTGTTAACAGATCTGCAAGTAATGTAATCACACATTGAAACAACTAATGTTACCTAATTACTGCGAGTTTACTGCATAGCATAAATTCTGATCAGTCTGCATGTTTGCAAGACTTTTACGACTCCAAATAAATTTTAAGATAATTATGAGAGTGATTGATACTGCAACAGCAATCAGTATAACAGCAACTGTTATACTGGGATAGGCAAATATTGGTAAGACAACTTGCTGAGAATTGGACATTTTCGATTGCGAAACAGTTATCGAGCTCAATGAAGTTTTCAACGAACTGAATGATACACTTGTTGTGATTTCCACAGTGACTAGAGGATAGTCATACTGTACTGACAGGGGCACAATGTTGGATGTATCAAGCTCATAGTTAATGGGGCCGTCATTAATCTGATAGCTAAGTTCTATTTCACTATCTACTGGTTGGTACACTCCCAGTATGTCTCCTTTCTGGAACTTTAGTGGAGGGTTGGGGGCATATTCATAAACGTTCAAAAGATTATTGACCTTGCGAGTATTTGAGGTGAGAAGATTGAAGCCAACTTTTTGGTAGTTATCACCATCCATGCTGCGCCATATTGTAGCTCAGGTATTTGTTCAGAAGATTTGTTGGTCCGATGTTTAGCCCCAACTATCCACTCAATGATGAAGCCATTACAGGTGAAGGTGATTTCTGGGAAGAGACGCTGGTTTGTTTTGACTCGTACATCATTAATGTTGGCATCCAAGACCCACTGGTCAAATTCATTGAAACTAGGAAAATTACTTATACAGCTGGGGCTGTCTGCAAAACATTATAGCAGCAGCAACAAGTGTCATGCTTCATTTCTTACCAGTTTCACGAAATATGAGCAGTTGTTTGCCGTTCATGACACTGAGTGACTGTTGCACAGTACCAGGTAGAATTGATAGCGGACCACTAGAGAATGTAATACAATATATTCTACTCATAGCAACATCATCATTATCATGATAGAACACTGTGACAGCACTGCTACTCCTTGGTGGCTGGTATACTCCCAAAACATCTCCACTCAGAAATGACATTGGAGGATCCAGGTTATACTTAAGCACTCCTTCACGACTGAAATCTCCAGGATTCAGTCTGATCTGTTGACTGTCCTGTCTAGTGGAATTCATAGAATTCAGTCTCCATATCTGAATCTCGGGATACAAGACATCAGACCCTTTAGAAATTGATGCCGCATTTATTGTAGCTCCTAAGAAAACACTTGTTATTCTTCCTTCACAGTTGAAGCTCACATCAGGAACTATACACAATTGAGCATCCAACTTGTTCGTGGATTCTGATGCTTCTAGCTTTGTAGCTCTTTCAGTCAGTAAATCCAAATGCATAAATCCTCTGGTACAAGCATCAGATACTGCAGTCATATCAATGCAACAAGACAAATGATTAAAGAAAATTAAAAAGATTTCTATCGAAATCAAAAGGATGTAGGGTTGTGAAATCTACCACTGGTTCACAATGTAAACTAACAAGGAACAAGCATGGAATGGTAACACAATTGACTTGCTAACAGACCATAGATCCCTACATCAGTGGCTGCTGTGGTTAAGCTAGTTGCTCTCGGCTGTTGACTGCTGACACCTCACATGCGTTCAGCTTGTGTACAGCCACTGATGTAGGGATCTATGGTCTGTTAGCAAGTCAATTGTGTTACCATTCCATGCTTGTTCCTTGTTAGTTTACATAGTGAACCAGTGGTAGATTTCACAACCCTACATCCTTTTGATTTCGATAGAAATCTTTTTAATTTTCTTGTTTGTGTCCTTTTTACTTTTTTAGTGAAGTGCAGTTCAAATATCATGCACATACCGAGCCGTCTTTGTTCCACCAATGGTTTAGTTTCTTGTTGTTGATGGCTTTTCTTTATTTTAAACTTGTAGCCAAAAATAATTGTTATGCTATACTATCAGCTCGCCTACGCATGAGTGCATACGAGCCCCGCCCACACTAGTTTGTTGACCTGTACTGTACAGCGGTTATAATTTATATCTGGCAAGCGCAGAATGGTGATCCTATAGCATGCCGTTCTTCGAAGACTCCAAACAGATATGTGTTCTCCGTGAACCATACGGCGCGGTGATACTCAAGCTAGTGCTTGGTCACGTGCGCTAACCACTGCTTAATTGGTCACGTGCGCATTGCGCAATCACGCGTCTAATACTTAGCTGACAATGGATCACAATCGAGAAATCGCGGAATTTATATCGTCGTTTCGCTAAAAACTAAGTTCAAAAGGCACATGCCAGGAGAATTTCACGACTGTTCGTGGGTGTTTTGGTCTCGGCACTGCTCACGTAAAGGTGCTAGGCGAGTGGAAGAAAGAAGAAGAAAACTAAGATGACGAAACTCGATTTTCACCGTTTCCAGGTTCGTCATATTAGTAACAATTTCGAGCAATCCCCTTGCTACTGTAAGATGGGGCAACGCCAGAGAGCAGATTTAGGTGTCTTTTGACGTATAAAATTCATCACCAGGCGAAATATCAGCGTTTGAACGCTAATACATTGTATGTAGCCGCCATCTTGTTTTCTCGTTCAACCCTACATAGGGAGGCACTACCGTGCCTCCCTAATACTTTATGTCATACCTTTCAAAAAAGCGATACAAAACAACATGAGAGCTGCTAGCTCAGCCATGTCTACAAACTGAATCCTACGTAGGTGTGAAATGAATTTAACAAGTGCA
The DNA here is from genome assembly GCA_964017065.1 of Haliclona indistincta. Lineage (NCBI taxonomy): Eukaryota > Metazoa > Porifera > Demospongiae > Haplosclerida > Chalinidae > Haliclona > Haliclona indistincta. The sequence goes on along the minus strand of OZ024787.1, from coordinate 11,669,580 downwards.
ACTTGAAAGAAAAGGTGTCAATGCGCTATGGTACGTCACTGTTGGTGATAACAGGAGTCCATAATAGGCAGACTCTGCAACATTTGTGACTGCTTCAACAAGCAGTCTGCCGGGAGGAGGAGAGCCTGCAGTATAATGGTTTCCATTACTGTATCAACACAACATCTCTACTGCTTGTGCTTTATATATAACTGCACTTGTCTAGTAAAGTACATGTAGCTGATTTGACACACACACACACACATCAGACACTAGCTGATATGGACGCCCTAATCACAGCACAAGGATCAATCATTTATTACCCATTTTCGATACAAGAGTTGTTATTTTTTTGAAAATTCCAATTATCCAAATAATTTTCAGGTTAAAAAATTGTGTATGATGATAAGTGATGTTGAATTGACAAGTTATGAAAATGATTTTATTTTCTACAATAATGTTATCGTGTATCAGTAGTTGTTGTGATCCAGTCTTCAATCTCTTGTGCTAGTGCATTCTCCTCTACTATTGGAGAACGTAGAGTATCTATAATGGTAGCCCAAGTGAAGGGAGGGTCAGCCTTCTTCTGCCACAAACTGAACACCTCAGAGTAGCATCGGATAGCGTTACGAGGATGATACTGTGAAATGGTGTTCAACTGGTGTTGCTCTATCCCCAGGTCTAGTCCAACCAGTTCCCACTTGTCCATGGCTCTGCTAACTACTCTGCGCAGTAGATCACGCATTGTGAGTGGTTTGGGATCAGTTGCTGTAGTATTGTATAATACATTATTCTGTTGTGACATAATCTAAACAAGCTTCACCTGATGATGGTAGTATTGTACCAGATGTACTAGTGGGAACTACTACTGATGATGATGATGCTACTGATGATGGTAGATCAGCTGTGGTGGGTCGCTCAACAAGTGAGGCTAAACGAAAAGATGGTGATAACTCATCATCAATCATGTTAGCAGGCATACCTGGTTGCTGCTGCTGCTGGTGTAACCAATACTGTTGTTGCTGGTTGAGTTTTCTCAGCTTGTCACTTCTATCACAATATGTTCTCCTGCAGTCTTTGTTGTACACACAGATATGGCGAGAACCGTCACAGGAGCAGAGGAAGGCATCGTTCTTGATCAAGATGCCTGGTATGAAATTAAGCTTCCTCTCAACCTCAACGAGAGCGTTCAATATTGCTGAGCGAATGAAGGAGCAATCCTTGGTTATTTCTTCATCGTCGTCAGCACAAGGGTAGTAGATCTCCAGCTGAAGATTCTTCTCTATCAGATAGACACACCCACCACTAACATAACGGATGCTCATGAGGTTACGATACTGACGAGACTTAAGATCTGCTTTGAAATCAGACGAGTTGAGTAGATGAACAACAAGTGTTGGTAGATAGCTCTTTGGGATGGGAACATCAACCGATCCAATAGCACGCTCAGTCTGAAGCGACACGATCCACAAGCTGGTGATATGCTCCTTTTTTCGAAGGATATCTTCAGGTGCATGAGGCAAGGCACATGGGAGGAAGAAGCTTGTTAGACCCTCTCTCTCAATGCGTGCAATAACACAAAGGTGCTCTAATAAGTCGAGGAACACATCAGTGGTGAGTGGTGCTGAGAAGTGAAAAGATGAATCCAGAATCTCTCGGGAGAATCTACCGTAATCTCTCAGTAATCTCTGGGCATCGGCTGGCAGGTTAGGGATGAAGATCTTGTCGAGCTTATTCTTATCGATAAAAGAGATGCCAATAAGATTGGACACATTGCTTAGTATAGGCTTTACATCGGTAAACACTATGCTACCAAGCTTATCGGTTGAGAAATACATGAGGAGGTTTAGCTTATGGAAAAACGCTATGGCCTTTAGAGTTTCATCTCTACTCATTTGAAGACTTCTTCCAGCAGCAAGCACCTCCTCCAGTGGGATAATGGAGACCTTGTTCTTCTCAGCCTCATCCAGCAAGTGTAGTAGTAGACCAAACCACCTCATCTTGATTCTTGTCTTGATAGTGGTGCCTGGAGTATTGGTAATCTTGTCCTGTAGTTTCAGAGCTGCCTCTCGACGCTTGTCTGGATCACTAGTGATTGCATTGACAGCAAAGATGACATCATTTCCTGCATCAATTCGTTCGGCTTCATAATCTTTCAATCGATCACGTAGTTTGGTGTTCTTATCAGCGACAGTCTCGCCCTGGCAGTCTCCAGCTTTGTCAGCAAAGGTGCCAACAATCATGAACTTTGCATGCTCTGATCCATCTGAGCTGGGAGTGGTTGATAGTTGAAGTGATGAAATGCTCTTGGCAAGCTGCTCTATTAGCTGCAGGTTGGTCGGTTGGAGCTCTGTGTTGCTCATTTCAATCGGCTGTCCATTGATGAAGTAATCAAATTTTGGTTTAGAGTCCAATCGCTCGTTCAGCTTCACAGTGATAAGAAACAAGGAGCTGTTGCGGAGAAAGAGTGGTGCTACATCCATGAAGTGTGGCTGGCCTCCTGAGTCAATAGTCAAGACCAAGTGAGCTGTTAGGAACTCAGTTGATGCCTCAGCAGATGATATCTCAACAACTAGCTTAGCAAACACCTGGAGGCTCTCTTCTTTGTCATCACTAGTGGCTTCAGTAGACTCATCACTCATTGATGGAGTACTGGATGTGGATTGCTGTGTAGCTGGAGCAGAGCTGGGCACTTTACGATGACGCGGCTTCTTTTGATCAACTTGCTCTCTCTTTATCTCATCAACCTTGTGCTTCATAGCTTGACACACCATGTGGAGCATTTCTTCAGTTTGTAGTTTCTGTAATCTTGTGCCGTTGGCGAAGATGGTACCTTGTGCTATGGCACGAACAGGAGTCTCTACACAGCCGGTGCTGTTGCGGACATCAGGAGCAGGTTCACCGACTGATAGATTCACTACACATGTTTTACCACTACCAGGTGATCCATTCACTACCAGGTTAGAGACACACACTCCAACCTCATGTTGAAATGCCTCTTGAGTAGCATCAGTATCAACTAGATCTGAGAGGAAAAATTACTATGACACAGATTTAATAACTCAACACTAGAGCACATAATAATTATTATCAAAGGCTGGTTTACAATGTGATGTGGTAGCTAGCACCAGGAGCGTATGAAGGGAAGGAGCGTTCAACTACCGTATACGCTTAGTAATATCGAAGCCTAAAGTCCGCCGCCGTGCGCTGTTGCTACTTGGAACTTGGGCCTTTCTTTGCGCGTTGTGGCTCGCTACTTCGTACCTATACATTCATCCACGTCTCGTCCTGCCCGTCTCCGGCTAAAACAAGCAAGCGATCAGCCAGAGCTATGGTCGCCGTCTTATGCGGCCTGCAAAAACCTTCCCTATAAGGAAGGTTTTTGCAGCGCAAGCGGCGGACTTTAGGCTCCGATATTTCTGTTAGTTACACGCTCCTTCCCTTTATACGCTCCTGCTAGCACTGTGTTGAGTTGCTATAGTTCAAATTGTATTACAACACAACATGGCATAGAAAAGAACATTTTCTATAACTACGTCACATTGATGCAATGAAGCACAATTTACTGCATCACACTGTAGACCAGTCTTAACCCTTTAATTACTAAATTATCTTGCTGAAATTTTAACCTCGTAAATGCTGACCACTTCTCTGGTGAATATCTCGTGTGTCTTTTGTGCTACTGGTCTCAAATTTGCGTCCTTTTACGCCAGTGAGTAGCCGCAATTGCCCACACTCAAGTCAGTCGATATGCCCCTCCCACTTCGAAAGTGAAGCCGATAAAGTGCAACGACCTCGTCAAATTTTGCTCAAAGTTAGTACTTTGGGGCTGGCTACTGAAAAGTACACACAGATAGCAGTGGTTTTGGTGAGTGCAAAATGTAGCCCAGATCATAGAGAATGCACAAAAATGTGTTTCCGAGCACCCTGAAGCCATAAAATGTCCAAAATTTCTTGGCAGCCATTTTGTTTCTCCTAAAATGTTGTGAAATTTGCACTGAAGCCATAGAAATGCCGTCGCCATAACGTTTGGCGCAGGGGGCGCGCCGAAAACCACTGGATTTTTTGCGGTTATTTGTATTCTTCAATTTGGCTTAATTTTGGGATATTTTAACACTTTTTGATAAAGTTATGGTGTCTGAAGTATGTATGTCGCCAAAAGGCGACAATAGGGGTTAAAGGGTTAAAGGGAAGGAGTAGATAACGACTGTAACTATCCTTATTAAATCTGTGCACTTGATAAACAGTGAAGAAGATATGATTGCTGTATAATGCTATCATAACAGGTCCTCGCTAATGTAAAGGCATAAGTATAGATCACATCAGGAATTTTAATACCACATGTAAATTTGATTAGTAATAGTAAACAACAATAATAAGATTCACGACCATAATTATAATGAGATTCACAACAATAATAATAATTATTATAATGAGATTCATTATTAGGGAGGCACGGTAGTGCCTCCCTATGTAGGGTTGAACGAGAAAACAAGATGGCGGCTACATACAATGTATTAGCGTTCAAACGCCGATATTTCGCCTGGTGATGAATTTTATACGTCCAAAGACACTTAGATTTGCTCTCTGGCGTTGCCCCATCTTACAGTAGAAAGGAGATTGCTCGAAATTGTTATTAAAGTGACGAACCTGGAAACGGTGAAAATCGACTTTCGTCATCTTCGTTTTCTTCTTCTTCTTCTTCTTCTTCTTCTTCTTCTTTCTTCAACTCGCCTAGCGCCTTTACGCGAGCAGTGACGAGACCAAAACACCCACGAACAGTCGTGAAATTCTCCTGGCATGTGCCTTTTGAACTTAGTTTTTAGCGAAACGGCGATATAAATTCCGCGATTTCTCGATCGTGATCCATTGTCAGCTAAGTGTTAGACGCCATTAATGTGATTGCGCAATACGCACGTGACCAAGCAGTGGTTAGTGCACGTGACCAAGCACTGGCTTGAGTATCTCCACGCCGTATGGTTCACGGAGAACGCATATCTGTATGGAGTCTTCGAAGAACGGCAAGCTATAGGATCACCATTCCGCGCTTGCCAGATATAAATTATAATCGCCGTACAATATAGGTCAACAAACTAGTGTGGGCGGGGCTCGTATGCACTGCATGCATACATGCGTAGGCGAGCTGATAGTATACATGTAGCATAACAATTATTTTTTGCTACAAGTTTAAAATAAAGAAAAGCCATCAACAACAAGAAACTAAACAATGGTGGAACAAAGACGGCTCAGTACGTCCATGATAATTATTTGAACTGCACTTCACTAAAAAAGTAAAAAGGACACAAACAAGAAAATTAAAAAGATTTCTATCGAAATCAAAAGGATGTAGGGTTGTGAAATCTACCACTGGTTCACAATGTAAACTAACAAGGAACAAGCATGGAATGGTAACACAATTGACTTGCTAACAGACCATAGATCCCTACATCAGTGGCTGGTGTGGTTGACCTACTTGTTGACTGCTGACACCTGACGTGCATTCAGCTTGTGTACAGCCACTGATGTAGGGATCTATGGTCTGTTAGCAAGTCAATTGTGTTACCATTCCATGCTTGTTCCTTGTTAGTTTACATTGTGAACCAGTGGTAGATTTCACAACCCTACATCCTTTTGATTTCGATAGAAATCTTTTTAATTTTCTTGTGTACATAGTAATGAGTGATGGTACCACCTACTATAAGGACCACCTATACTCTGCTAACACCAAAATATACAAAGATACAAACAAACAACAGATCTGAAGATGCTAGTTGGTTTCTTGAATTGTTACAACGAATGCTTTTAAATTGGGTTGGCAGTATAGGCCTCAAAATAAACTTCCCGTTTCGTCTGCGTTTTACAACCGTTTTTATAAGCACGTGTTGTTAAAAAACTACAAAAAACGTACAAACGAACTGTCGTGATCACGCGCTATCGTGGGATCAATCGTTTAAACGATCGTTTATACGCAAAATATGTTCGCGCGCGAGTTAGCTAGTTGCGGCTGCTAGCTTATTCAAAGCTTCTGCCGCTGCTCATGGAGGCGACTCGTGTAGGAAAGGCAGCGTCTAAGTACAGGAAGCTTGCCGTGCTCTTGGCTCTAGCGCTCACATCTTTTACACGTACACGCGCTTATCACGTACTAGATGAGCGTTCATTAGTACGCAGAATTTTCGTTAGTACGCAGAATTACTCGTTGTTACGAACGACAATCGTTTAAACTAGACTGTTTTTAAAACGCACAAAAGCAATCGTTTTACTAATCGTAATAAAAAGACAAAACGGAAAGTTTATTTTGAGGCCTACTGTACATGTATGTTACAGATAAAAACTATTTGAGTATTGTATAACTCAAGAGAACAGGTATTTACTAAAAAGCATTATTAATACTAACCAGTATGTTGTGAGGGTGTGGCAATACTGGAGCTCACTCTGGAACGTACTGTAAAAATGACAATAATTTAAAAAATAATTATACAGCTGCAAATTAATACAATACACATTAACAGTGCATTAATGAACATCTTTATGGACTGGTTCGAAACACCTCTTCTTATTCAACTATCATGATTGATTTTCAATAACAACTACAGCATCTTATGTTCACTGACACAGCAAGCTACAATGTACACACCACAAAATACCCTAGAAAGCACAATACCTACAAACAGATAGTACTTGTAATGCTAAGATAATAATAGTGAGCATTATCATAACAATTCATAACTTACCAAATTCTTCAAGATATTTGATTACTTCACTTCTTCTCGCCATATCAAGTGCAGTCTCACCATCCTGTATAACAAGAACAACAGTGTGAGTCATGACACACAAGATGTTTGAGTACAGGGTAAACAATACCATACACACCATGTGCTACAGTTCATTATGTGATGAGTCATGTACATGTATCATAGTCAACACACACAGGACAGGACAATCTGAGAGAGTGAATGTACTGGACAATCTACAGACCACATGTATAATCAGTGATCACAATGACTGATACACAAGCACTACATCTACTACAAGCACTATGGTAATGGCGCGAGGGCTTCTACATCACGTAGATCTGATTGGGCTTTAGCAACAGCAAACAGACACAAAGCGAACAACAAGCAAGGACACGGAGTGCGCTATAAGTAGAACTCCACGCTCAGAACCATAATCTGAGCCGCATGGTGGGATTCCATTATGAGGTCGCGGCAATGGCGGGATTCTATTATGAGCTGTAGAGACCCACAGCTACGCAGCCTGATTGATAAACATCACTTAGTTGTGGTCTAAACAATGTGTAGATCACATGTTAGTGACTACTGTGCGTCACTGATACAAGATACTACTAGTACTGGAATATCATTAGTGACTACTGTGAGTCACTGATACAAGATACTACTAGTACTGGAATATCATTAGTGACTACTGTGAGTCACTGATACAAGATACTACTAGTACTGGAATATCATTAGTGACTACTGTGAGTCACTGATACAAGATACTACTAGTACTGGAATATCATTAGTGACTACTGTGAGTCACTGATACAAAATACTACTAGTACTGGAATATCATTAGTGACTACTGTGAGTCACTGATACAAGATACTACTAGTACTGGAATATCATTAGTGACTACTGTGAGTCACTGATACAAGATACTACTAGTACTGGAATATCATTAGTGACTACTGTGAGTCATTGATACAAGATACTACTAGTACTGGAATATCATTAGTGACTACTGTGAGTCACTGATACAAGATACTACTAGTACTGGAATATCATTAGTGACTACTGTGAGTCACTGATACAAGATACTACTAGTACTGGAATATCATTAGTGACTACTGTGAGTCACTGATACAAGATACTGCTAGTACTGGAATAACACAATGAACCACAAGAAATAAGACATGTCATGTAGCAGACATTTTCAACGAGAGACGTTTGAAAAAAGGATTATTTTAAGCTGATGATCAAGGAATATCACAGTTTCTAAACCATGCCCACCATGAATCAAAGGAGGTGGTTTGCCTTCAGGAATCCATTTTTAGCATTGCTAGACCACTATGAGATTCAGTCACTACCTCCCATGCAGCGTACTGTACAGCACTTTATGCTACTTGATGGACCGAGCTGCCATCAAGAAGTATAAAGTCTTAACATTATTTTCATAAATCTAATTTCAACACACAGTTGCTGCACGAAAAAATTAAATCAATTCAAATGTTTATAGACCTCAATCAAAGACACCTGAGAAATTGAGTCAAATTATTGTAGAGACACACATTTGCTGTACAAGTCAGTTCAAAATAACCAGCGACAATATTCTCAAATTATTATGATAACTCATAAACTCATGTTAGTAGTTATAGTGAGAATAGTGTTACAATATCTATTCATTATACTATAATTCACATCAGTTGAGCTGTGACCATACAACTACCAACAACACAACACTACCAGTTGATAATAACACTCACTTTATTAAGCAGAGACAGATTTGCTCCATGTTGAATAAGGAGTTTAACAGTATCAAGATGTCCCCAATAAGCAGCAAAATGTAGTGGAGTGTTACCTCCCTGTGGAAACAAAGAGTACAAGTGTCAGACAAAGCAATGATGTTTAGTACATGAACACTTTAACAACAATTATAAAGACAACTATCTAAAGATAGAATTTTAGTTGATAGATCACAAATACACATGATAAATGCTCAGATCATTTCAATACAACACAATATTGACATGATCACATGCAATAGTACATGTCTCAATACCTCACAATATTGTATGAATACCAACACACTTGTACCAAGGCACAAACCCTCTCATGAAGGATGGACCAGCTGTGCAATAAACCTGTCACACACACTGTTACGTAATCATTAAGTCCATGTACTGAAGCTATATACGTCAAGTTGATAAGGAGCTACACTGTAGGCATTGATAGTAAAGTCGATCTGACTGGCTTTCTCTCTCCATCGTCTGTCCACCACATATATACAGACACACATACGGACATGCAGTGAAATTACATGACCCAATGGATACAGCTGAAAATATCAAAATAGTGGAGAGAAAACTAATACCAAAAATTTAATATCTAGTGAAGGAACGAGTATCAAGTGCCTACATCAGAGCACAGTATTGTACATATCACATGATACAGCATACATACACTATAGTAACACTTGTACTCTGATCCATCACAATCTCACAATGTAGACACAGGCTTTGTACTCACATTATTAAATGAGCTGATATCGGCTCCTGCATCCAACAGCAGCTTCATTACTGCTATATGACCCTTCCTAGCACTGTCATGTAGTGGTGTGTCTCCAGTCTATTGACAAACAAGTAAACACAACATGTTATGATCATGTACTATGAGTGTCTCAGTAACAATGATCAACCAACAATAATCCACCATCCAGTACAAAACAATAGTAAACAAAACCAGATTTACTGTTATCATCTTTGAATATTAAATCAAGTACACTACAAATTCCATAGATCATTTTAAAATGACATGTTTTCCAACTCTCACACTATCACAAAAACCACATGTACTAAACATGTGACATGAAATCATACTCAAACTAGCTAAGTACTGCAGGCATCAACAAGTGAAAAATAATGGACAAACTTCAAGTCCACCTTATCTGTTGATTCACTAGTGCACAAGAGGATCTAGCTCACTATAGAAATGTTACCATAATGTACACGTACCGTATCACGAACACCAATAAATATATTGCTTTGTTGTAAAAGTAGCTTTATCACATCTTCATGTCCTCTAGCAGCACTGACGTGTAGAGGAGTTCGCTGGAGCTGAAACAAAAAAAATTGTCAATGACAGACACAGTTACAATATTATCCTATTATGAACCTCACACACTCCAATCAAACAGTGTATGTACTGCGCTAGCTGGCTACCAAGAATTATTCTTATTATACAGTGACAATAATTTTAGGTTCACAAGACGTAACCTAATGATTAGTCTGTCTCTAGTGTAAAAGACATGTTTAGTACAGTAATAGCCTTATATGGCTTCACACACCATTCCTTCAACCCATGTCTGTCACAACTTGAACACACAAAATATCTCACTACCAGTGAAGCAGTCACATTCACTATACAGGGGCGTAACTAGAAAGTTGGAACCGAGGAGGTGCGCGCTTGCGCGCGGGCGATTTTGGGAAATAACTAATTAATATTCATTAGATTTCGTCATTTTACTGCCTCGTAGCAGCGCGCCATTGCATGGTGAAATAGCGTACGTAGCCTGGATGGAGTGGAGAGCAAGATAGAGACAGCTCTGTCAGGCAAGACAGCTGTACTAGGCAAAGTATATTCGTTAATAAAACTTTTGGTTGGGCAAAAGCGAGGAGGCAAGCGCCTCCTCTGCCTCACGGTAGTTACGCTACTGCTATACGATCCAAAACAGATCAAACTGCTCATGGACACACACTGCATGCCACAGGAGCTAGGAAGCTACGCCCAGTCTGAATTATCACTTCTCTGGACGCTAGCTAGCTTGCACCTTATCAACCACTTTTCTCACGGAAACAAGGTACAACTCTCACACTGCATTGCTGGTTCCAGAGGACACTACACAAGTAGCTAGACCACAGTGGGTATGACACATCATGTGCACCAACTTATCAATGGTACGGCAGCTACTTCAGCACCAGAGACTGCATGGCTGCACACACAATCATGCAAAGCCTACTGTATGACATACGCTAGAGAAGCCACACAGTACATCTATACTAACCCAGCATACGACTAGTTCACCTGATTGCTACTGTTAACACACACACAAGAACAGCTAGTGCTGGCGGCACAACACTACACTCTGTATTGACTCATTCTGCAGGTTATAATCACTTGATTTACACAAAATCATAGACATGATCATGACGTCGAGAGATGATACTATAAACCATGCACTATTAGCAATATGGTACGGCAGCACCAGAGAGAGATGCACACACACTCACAATAGACCAGTTGTGTATCACTGTACTACTGCACTGTCTTGACTAACAAACACTTTCAACACTCCCTGGGAACAACAATCGTACCAGGCTAGGTCGAGCCTCATACTCAGGCTCACCATGTGGTGTCGTAATGCTGCTACTGAAAACCATTGTCGCCTTTTCTTGCTGCAGTGCAAGAATGACCACAAGCACAAGATAACGACTATGAAAATGATGCTGTAGACACCAATGTAACTATCATTGGCTTCAATAGTGTGTGTGACTTTAGACAAATCCACCAATCAGAACACTTTCTAGTAGCTACTGGTACAAGGCTGCTATTGGTATTAGTGAGGGTGGTCTAGTGTATTAGAATACCAACATATGTACATGTACAAGTATACATGTAAATCCTGTGAATACAAGTACTGTATCAATACCACACTGCACAAAGATGAATGATCAGTTACTGACTGTGAGTGAGAACTGATGTAGTGTGGATTACACACCTGTTACTACATGACTCAACACAATCACACACAACTCACAACATCTCTAGGGTTATGATGGTTAGCATCAGCTCCTAGTGACAAGAGTCTCTTTACTTGGGTCACATCACCTGACCTACAGGCATCCAGGAGGTTTTCATTCTGTGAACACAACATAACATCATGTATCAAACAATGACAGCTGCTACACTTACAAATAACACATAAAATAATCACAAAATTAAGGGACTACACGTCGAACATCAGAATGACGAAAATTTCAGTTTCTTCGGGCAAACAAAGCGTGGTCAAAGACAGTTATCATCAAAGAAACTCACAAATCTGCTTGTGGGCGGAGCAAACACTGTAGAAAGAGTAAAAATTTTATTCAATGAGCGGACAAGCCACGCCCACCAAAATGGATTTGTGAACTGAATGGCTCGTGGTGAGCAAACGTATGCATGCGTTTTTGCGTAAAGTGTTCAGTCTGTCAGTCACAAGGCCGCGAATATTTAATTAGTTTCGTGGTTTGCACAAGAATTGAGCTACAGAGGTCAGCTAAGAACGCAGCAAGGTCATTTGTGGCGCCAGAGGTAGGCAAGGTTCACCCGCTTCGCTTGCCCGCCCTCCCCCCTCCCACCCACCCTGGTTGCTACCTTTAAATTAAAGAAAAACTATGTCGTAAAACATTTGGGTCCCTCGGCCCTCTAGCTCCACCCTAGGACCGCCCAGCAGTTGGTAAGGTCGCTGTGAAGTACTAGATGGTGAGGCAGAAAAAACAGCACGCAAATCGAGCCGTTTCTATAGTTCGCCGTGTAGTCCCTTAATGAAAAGTGTATTTCTGATAACATGCTCTGTTTTGACTATAACTAGTTTGAGACTGAAACTATTAGTACTCGTCACTCACCAATCGCTCCTGAGAATCAGCCATGATACTATTTAGTCTCGCTATTTTGGTTGAAAAGCCGAGGAAGAGATCGAGAATAGAGACGAGAGAAAACACTCCCACACAAAAAGGCAAGCGGAAATCACGTGATGCTACTTACTTGAGCCCCGCCTTCTTCCAAATCACTGCAGCAGCATCAGATCAGACTAGTCGTGTTCGTGTCTGGTAATGTTTATCGTTTCAGTATCATCAGCAACAGCTCAGTGCTGGCTTAGTGTTGTCGAATTTGAACTGAAATAGTGTTAAAGTCATAACTATTAAAGTATTAATTTATTCCCACACTGCTGTGTACCTGGTATCAGTTGATCGGTATGCTATAATGTGGTAGATTTATAGCATGTTATCATTATAATTGCAACTGACCTTGAGAATGTTTCCACTCTAGCTATAGTAATGATAAATGCAGTTACTGTTGCATGTGGTGCTACAATCACTGCTGTACACTCTTCAGTGCAAATAATGACACGGTTACTGCAAGCAACATAATAAGTCAACAACAAGGTGGAGCTCACATAGGGTAGAGGTATGACCACATGCTGCCAGAGTCTACCCATGCATGCACAGTGTGCTTACCCAGATTTTTGATACTCATTCTACCAACTGGGCCCAGGTCGATAGTTCTCACATTGAACAGTTCTTGTCTCCATTGTTTCTAACCTGCCTGTGCTCCATGATGAAGTTTGTACTCTGCTATAACCCCATTGCAAGGTTCACTCAGCTGATATCTCTCAGTATCTCACATCCTTTAAAATTGTATCTCAATGCTGCTTGCAATGCTATTTCTTCTACTGTTTGCAGTGCTAATTAACATCACAAAGTACCTAGTGGGTGGAATGATGTAAGAGATAAAGCAAATAATTATTATTGGTATAGGGTTTGGTTAGAAGCTGCCATGGTTCCCTTTCTGCAGGTGTGCTTGCTGCTATTAAGAAAAAATCTTAGTTCCGTTTTAAATATGAAGTTCGTCGACTCAAGCGAAGCAGTGAGCATAATTATTGACTAACAAAAAGTTTTGCAGCACTTCACAGGTACGTATCAGCTCATCATCAAAATTAGATGGCATTATTGATGATAAAACAACCTCTGAGCTGTTCTGTGATAAACTATCTATCACCTTAAACAAACATGCGTGCCATTCTATGGCAAGCCAAAGGGGACAATATTATGAAACACAATATTTTCATGGTCAAAATTTGATTATTGCATGGGCAAATTCATTTGTGCATGGGCAAAATCATTTTAGCATGGGCAAATTCTTTGTTAGCATGGGTGAATTCATTTGTGCATGGGCAAAATCGTTTTAGCATGGATGAATTCATTTGTGCATGAGCAAAATCAGTTTTAGCATGGGCAAATTCTTTCTTAGCATGGGTGAATTCATTTGTGCATGGGCAAAATCGTTTTAGTATGGGCAAATTCATTTGCGCATGGTCAACTCGTTTAGCGCATGGGCAAATTCATTTGTGCATGGTCAACTCGTTTAGCGCATGGGCAAATTCATTTGCGCATGGTCAACTCGTTTAGTGCATGGACAAATACATTTTTGTGCGCAGACCTTTTTTTGTATGCTCAATAATAATCACACTGAATGCGCACGCCAAAATGAAAACGCTCATTAATGAATTTCGCTCAGACTCCTTTTTGGTGCGCGGTCCGAATACGCGTCTACGTACGTGCATGGATCGGAATACGAAAACGCTACTGTGTACTTTATGTACCTCTAAGCAGAGATTATATTCACCTTATAATCCTTCGTCGCACATTTCATCCAATACTGATTTTAAATGACATTTAGAACACTTAGAGTTGATTTTCAACAACTTTGGATCATTTCCAGCAAGATTTACAATTTTTGATGAAAACTCATTAACCCTTTAGGGCCTATAGCGGATTTATCCGTCAAAATTGACTCCACCTACTGTAGACGTCATAAGTAGTGTGAAAAGTGCTCTAGAAAGGTCAAATCAAGTTTAATGCAAATTACTTGAAAAAAACCACTGTTTTTCGCCGCGCCCTCCCCACTAAAATATATAGAACGCAGGACGGGGGGATTTTTAAAGGGGGGTGTCCCCCCTTTAATCTGGGGTTCGAAGGGGCGGAGCCCCTCGCCGCTTTCGGCATTTTTGGGGCTTCAGGATGCCCGGAAATGCATACTTTGACAAAGAATATGGTCTAAACTGTGCTGTTTGCTCACCTGGACACCACCAGGTTTTTGTATCAGTCACCAGGGCTGAATGAAGACCAAAATTAACTCAAAAATGACGAGGTCGCAGCACTTAAGCGGCTTCAGTTCCGAAGTGGGAGTGGCCAACTCAGACTTTAGTACATGGTCGTAAACCTTGACATGCCAGGAGAAAAGGGTGCTAGTTTGGACTAGCTAGCGTACTGCATGTTGTAGAAAATTGCAAGACAAACTGTCAGTTAAGAGCAAGTCAAGTTTTCGTCAAAATAAGTCGGTCCCTAAAGAGTTAATACTACGTAACCGGGATAAGAAACTGTGGCAATCTTTTGTCACTATGCGCGTTTCGCTTGGAATGACGTCATTCTCGTGAAAATGGTATTACAGCATTCAGTGACTCAATCAGGCGACCGCACGCACGAGCTTTTTCGTTAAAAAACTATGGTTAAGGCCTGTTGTAGACTAGTTACAGAGCTTAAATTATGACATTTACACAATCCAATCATCCACCTAACAAAAGATACTGTGAAAGTGAATACCAGGTCAACAGATTCTGTACGGTTGTGTTTACAAAAGTGGGACCAAAAAATGACTTAAACCGTCGCTGGTGCGAATCCAAAGCATCAAGAAGCACAAAATGTATCTATTTACACGCACCAGTACTCGAACTTTACAATAAACTAGGCAGGAACTGCAACAGGCATCTCACGAAGTCATGGATGTGTTTACAAACTATCTGTTACATCGCCACGCACACAGATTTTGCCTTGTCAACATCACACTCGCCCGTCGTCTATAGCCAATAAAACCTTGATAGTCTTCGACTAGGAGACACTAGTAGTGAAGAAACACGCTCCTTTCGTCCCAAGAGCAAGTGCTAACGCGAGCAAGAGTTCATACAAACTCCGTATCTGCGCGTTCTTTGTGGTTGTTAGACGAAACGCGAAACGCGCATGGGTCCACCTCTTGCAATACATTTTGATTGACAGTTTCTTATCCCGGTTACGTAGTATTAATAATCTCTGCTCTAAGTATAGCAGGTATTTTATCGTGATTTACTTTACCACATAAATCAATATTATTGAATAATACAGACAAGTTGCTGATTAAATGACAAATTACACCATTCCAAAATAGTTTTGAGACATTAGCACTGCTTTATCAAAAAAATCATTGAACTCTTCCGAAGATGCGTTGTTAATTGGCAAATATAAATAGCCGAAGCATGTCTGCGCTTCAGGGAGGACTTTCTCAGGAGATAAAAAGAAAATTTCGATCACTGGTTTTCTCCCTGGCGGAAATTTTCCCATACCAGTGATGAATTTTAGTATCTGTGACAGTGTAGCTTGTTCTTGATGATCTGAAGTAAAAATTGTGACATGCCGTCAAGCAATAATATATCTAGAATGCTGTTACCTTGTGGCACTGAATTATTTCTCTGCTCAAGGTAACTGAACAAGAACTCTACTGCCTTTTGTTGAGCAGCTGATGTAGCAATACTCTGATGCACCTGGATGCAGTCACGTAGAGAAGAATAGGTTACCTCATCAACCTGCAAGTGAAATTAAAACGTGTTCATAAGAAAAAAAGCAAGAGATATGTCTGATTACGTCCATGTGCATGCATGACCTGGTAAAGAAAGAGTTGCCTTGTTTGGTTAGGGTATTGCTTTAGCATGTCTAGTACTCCTAAACGCTGTAGTCCTCTTCGTAACGCATGGATGTGACGATCCCTCTTGCCAACCACCTCATCGTATATCAGCCCTTGTATCAGATCGTGTTTTGATTGAAGTGTGATCTCAGATGTAAGGCTCCATCCTGAACTGTTAATAATTGCCATGTACTTCTCGTTCTCCAACAGGTAATTCAGTTGCTCTAAATCTGTGACTTTCTCCAGCTATAAAGTGTATAAGAAAAAAATAATAATGCATGATTATGGCGCACATCAATCATTATTTATTTCATCAATTTTTTAGTCATAACAATTATGGTTATATATTTAACCTTGATTTTTGTGCTATCTAAATTTTTCAGTTATCATTCCACGTGTGTCGGTTACCTCAACAATTAGATCGATTAAGTCTGTCGTGGATAGATTAAGAGGTATATCCAACTTTGTAGGGATGGCATTGATGGCATCTTCACTGCTTAATGTAAACATGAAGCTTACAATCGCAGGACAAAGATATGGAAACCCAGGGCCCCCTTGAGTTATAGAGTGTGCAATGACAACTCCAGCCATTTCCAAGTTTGACTCATTGTCCCAGTCTTTCTTGGGTAAGCGACGATCTGTTTCCCCCTCAAAAAATTTGTCATTGACTATCGCCAGTAGCTGCTCAAAAAATTCATTTTTTATTGCGCCTGCAAGTGTAGAGTTAATTACAATAAGCACAAATAAAACGTGTCACTCACCTGCATCAACTCCTTCTTCTCCCACAAACTCTACACCAAATCTGTACCTCAAGCATTCTGGAGAGTTCATTGCTCTCTTGTAGAACATACTGCATTGGCGCCAAAGGCGGCTTCGATCTACTTCTAGATCATATACCCTACTGGTTAGAGCTTTTTCTGTGTGCTCTAGTAAGATTTCCTCTAATGTTTTACAAGCTGGGGAAGAGGGCCGGCAAGCTGGTAAAGCGCAAAGTCTGGATGGACCCGGACCTGACTCAAAGTAGCTATAGGAGCATGGAGACAGTGCTGCAGTTTGATTGTCAAGTAGCTTGTTTATAGTGGTTTCAACATCGCCAGCATTTCTAGTCAGTACAGTGCTAACTTCATCTGCGTTGAAGGTTGGTCCAACAACTGAAAGTATTTGTGAGACGCTGTCTTGCTGCAAAAAAATTATTAATGTCATTAAACAAGTTTATTACCTTATCAGCTTCCTGCCATTGAATTGTTTGCTGTCTTTGTTCCTGTTCAAATGAAACAGCTGGCTCTTGCACTGGGGATGTCAACAATTAAAAACAAACAGTATGTATAAATGCTCTATAGGCCCTTGCCTACATTTGATCTTTGGTTAACTGTGTCACTTATCACACTCTCAACTGAAGTGTGCAGGGAGGAAGGAATGGTTTCAACACATCCCTGTGTTTACATAGTTATAAACTAATGAAATAATTTGTATGTTTGTGTCTCACTTCATCTTTCAATCCATCTAGGTTGAGGTCATATGTTGTTGTGATATACAGGTCCCCTTGTCCAGCAATTTGACGAACTTTGTCACCAGTCCACTCATGTATTTGAGGAACATTAGGTGTAACAAGTTCTTTGCCAATAGCTTTTAGAAATCGAAATCTGCAGTAATAATAATAATTATTATTATCGACAAGTTCATCATGACATTGTATACCTCGGATGTGGCTTGCTGTCATCAATCATTCCGCCTAGTGATGATTCAATCACTTCTCTCACTTTCCATTCATTCCATGCCGTGGAAAAATCAACAAGATGGATGATTGCTCCCATTACGTGCAGTTCCTGCCTTCTAGTACCACGTGGTACCTTAGTGTCTGTAGAATCTACCAACACCACTGTCTTTGTGAATGGTCGACCACTTGGCACTGTAGCAGCACGTGAAGATCGAGACGATTGCCGCCGATTGATCCTAACAGGCATGTAACTTGTCCTCCTACTAAATTGCGGCTGTGGGACATGGTAAGGAATGGACGGTGCTCTGACATCATGCATGCTGGGGTGCTGGGGTCTTGCACTTGATACGGCGACTGCAATGTCGACTGGTTGGAAGTCTCTGAGACCGATACAGAAGGAACATAATGGTTATCAGCAGCAGTAGCTGTGGCAGAGTTGGCGTTGACGGAAGTAGTGAGAAAACGGGTAATACCAACACCGCTGCGACCAGCGCCTCGACGAGCGAACGCTGTCGCTGAGGTAATTGATGGAGCTGGAATAATGGCACCGGGTCCGCGTGGAAGAGAACGATTGCTAAGGCCAGATGGGTGCATTTGAGTAGGATCCACAGCACCCTGCACAGCTGGTATCTGCATACCATGTCGAATGCGCTCAAGGGCAACTGCAGGATTTGTCGGTTGACGAATTTGCTGCCGCTGGTCACCTCTGTACATATTCGGGAAAATTTGCTGTAGCTCGTTCGTAGTAGCGTCACTGCTGTTGCTCATTTTTCCAACGCAAGAACACGAGGTTATTAGCGCCAATTCGCGCGCGCATTATGGGAGGGTAGCGCTCCGCCCTGAAAATAGTTCTTGAGATGGATAGTTTCTGGTCTGACTTCTCTACATTCCTGATACAACTCCAGCGACATTTCAACACCAATGATATGCAATTGGCAGATCGCTTGGCTACTAGAGGGTATGACTATCTACAAGTTACGTCTGTTGTGAGAAGTAGGATCCGTCTAGCAGCTGATTCTACACTTGACTATGCAAGTCAAATGTTACTAGAAGAATTAATGCTCAATAGTTAGCTAAAAATAGCACTCTAGACAATGAATAGTATTACATACCATTTAAGGGACTACACGTCGAACATCAGAATGACGAAAATTTCAGTTTCTTCGGGCAAACAAAGCGTGGTCAAAGACAGTTATCATCAAAGAAACTCACAAATCTGCTTGTGGGCGGAGCAAACACTGTAGAAAGAGTAAAAATTTTATTCAATGAGCGGACAAGCCACGCCCACCAAAATGGATTTGTGAACTGAATGGCTCGTGGTGAGCAAACGTATGCATGCGTTTTTGCGTAAAGTGTTCAGTCTGTCAGTCACAAGGCCGCGAATATTTAATTAGTTTCGTGGTTTGCACAAGAATTGAGCTACAGAGGTCAGCTAAGAACGCAGCAAGGTCATTTGTGGCGCCAATGAGCGGACAAGCCACGCCCACCAAAATGGATTTGTGAACTGAATGGCTCGTGGTGAGCAAACGTATGCATGCGTTTTTGCGTAAAGTGTTCAGTCTGTCAGTCACAAGGCCGCGAATATTTAATTAGTTTCGTGGTTTGCACAAGAATTGAGCTACAGAGGTCAGCTAAGAACGCAGCAAGGTCATTTGTGGCGCCAATGAGCGGACAAGCCACGCCCACCAAAATGGATTTGTGAACTGAATGGCTCGTGGTGAGCAAACGTATGCATGCGTTTTTGCGTAAAGTGTTCAGTCTGTCAGTCACAAGGCCGCGAATATTTAATTAGTTTCGTGGTTTGCACAAGAATTGAGCTACAGAGGTCAGCTAAGAACGCAGCAAGGTCATTTGTGGCGCCAATGAGCGGACAAGCCACGCCCACCAAAATGGATTTGTGAACTGAATGGCTCGTGGTGAGCAAACGTATGCATGCGTTTTTGCGTAAAGTGTTCAGTCTGTCAGTCACAAGGCCGCGAATATTTAATTAGTTTCGTGGTTTGCACAAGAATTGAGCTACAGAGGTCAGCTAAGAACGCAGCAAGGTCATTTGTGGCGCCAATGAGCGGACAAGCCACGCCCACCAAAATGGATTTGTGAACTGAATGGCTCGTGGTGAGCAAACGTATGCATGCGTTTTTGCGTAAAGTGTTCAGTCTGTCAGTCACAAGGCCGCGAATATTTAATTAGTTTCGTGGTTTGCACAAGAATTGAGCTACAGAGGTCAGCTAAGAACGCAGCAAGGTCATTTGTGGCGCCAATGAGCGGACAAGCCACGCCCACCAAAATGGATTTGTGAACTGAATGGCTCGTGGTGAGCAAACGTATGCATGCGTTTTTGCGTAAAGTGTTCAGTCTGTCAGTCACAAGGCCGCGAATATTTAATTAGTTTCGTGGTTTGCACAAGAATTGAGCTACAGAGGTCAGCTAAGAACGCAGCAAGGTCATTTGTGGCGCCAATGAGCGGACAAGCCACGCCCACCAAAATGGATTTGTGAACTGAATGGCTCGTGGTGAGCAAACGTATGCATGCGTTTTTGCGTAAAGTGTTCAGTCTGTCAGTCACAAGGCCGCGAATATTTAATTAGTTTCGTGGTTTGCACAAGAATTGAGCTACAGAGGTCAGCTAAGAACGCAGCAAGGTCATTTGTGGCGCCAATGAGCGGACAAGCCACGCCCACCAAAATGGATTTGTGAACTGAATGGCTCGTGGTGAGCAAACGTATGCATGCGTTTTTGCGTAAAGTGTTCAGTCTGTCAGTCACAAGGCCGCGAATATTTAATTAGTTTCGTGGTTTGCACAAGAATTGAGCTACAGAGGTCAGCTAAGAACGCAGCAAGGTCATTTGTGGCGCCAATGAGCGGACAAGCCACGCCCACCAAAATGGATTTGTGAACTGAATGGCTCGTGGTGAGCAAACGTATGCATGCGTTTTTGCGTAAAGTGTTCAGTCTGTCAGTCACAAGGCCGCGAATATTTAATTAGTTTCGTGGTTTGCACAAGAATTGAGCTACAGAGGTCAGCTAAGAACGCAGCAAGGTCATTTGTGGCGCCAATGAGCGGACAAGCCACGCCCACCAAAATGGATTTGTGAACTGAATGGCTCGTGGTGAGCAAACGTATGCATGCGTTTTTGCGTAAAGTGTTCAGTCTGTCAGTCACAAGGCCGCGAATATTTAATTAGTTTCGTGGTTTGCACAAGAATTGAGCTACAGAGGTCAGCTAAGAACGCAGCAAGGTCATTTGTGGCGCCAATGAGCGGACAAGCCACGCCCACCAAAATGGATTTGTGAACTGAATGGCTCGTGGTGAGCAAACGTATGCATGCGTTTTTGCGTAAAGTGTTCAGTCTGTCAGTCACAAGGCCGCGAATATTTAATTAGTTTCGTGGTTTGCACAAGAATTGAGCTACAGAGGTCAGCTAAGAACGCAGCAAGGTCATTTGTGGCGCCAATGAGCGGACAAGCCACGCCCACCAAAATGGATTTGTGAACTGAATGGCTCGTGGTGAGCAAACGTATGCATGCGTTTTTGCGTAAAGTGTTCAGTCTGTCAGTCACAAGGCCGCGAATATTTAATTAGTTTCGTGGTTTGCACAAGAATTGAGCTACAGAGGTCAGCTAAGAACGCAGCAAGGTCATTTGTGGCGCCAATGAGCGGACAAGCCACGCCCACCAAAATGGATTTGTGAACTGAATGGCTCGTGGTGAGCAAACGTATGCATGCGTTTTTGCGTAAAGTGTTCAGTCTGTCAGTCACAAGGCCGCGAATATTTAATTAGTTTCGTGGTTTGCACAAGAATTGAGCTACAGAGGTCAGCTAAGAACGCAGCAAGGTCATTTGTGGCGCCAATGAGCGGACAAGCCACGCCCACCAAAATGGATTTGTGAACTGAATGGCTCGTGGTGAGCAAACGTATGCATGCGTTTTTGCGTAAAGTGTTCAGTCTGTCAGTCACAAGGCCGCGAATATTTAATTAGTTTCGTGGTTTGCACAAGAATTGAGCTACAGAGGTCAGCTAAGAACGCAGCAAGGTCATTTGTGGCGCCAATGAGCGGACAAGCCACGCCCACCAAAATGGATTTGTGAACTGAATGGCTCGTGGTGAGCAAACGTATGCATGCGTTTTTGCGTAAAGTGTTCAGTCTGTCAGTCACAAGGCCGCGAATATTTAATTAGTTTCGTGGTTTGCACAAGAATTGAGCTACAGAGGTCAGCTAAGAACGCAGCAAGGTCATTTGTGGCGCCAATGAGCGGACAAGCCACGCCCACCAAAATGGATTTGTGAACTGAATGGCTCGTGGTGAGCAAACGTATGCATGCGTTTTTGCGTAAAGTGTTCAGTCTGTCAGTCACAAGGCCGCGAATATTTAATTAGTTTCGTGGTTTGCACAAGAATTGAGCTACAGAGGTCAGCTAAGAACGCAGCAAGGTCATTTGTGGCGCCAATGAGCGGACAAGCCACGCCCACCAAAATGGATTTGTGAACTGAATGGCTCGTGGTGAGCAAACGTATGCATGCGTTTTTGCGTAAAGTGTTCAGTCTGTCAGTCACAAGGCCGCGAATATTTAATTAGTTTCGTGGTTTGCACAAGAATTGAGCTACAGAGGTCAGCTAAGAACGCAGCAAGGTCATTTGTGGCGCCAATGAGCGGACAAGCCACGCCCACCAAAATGGATTTGTGAACTGAATGGCTCGTGGTGAGCAAACGTATGCATGCGTTTTTGCGTAAAGTGTTCAGTCTGTCAGTCACAAGGCCGCGAATATTTAATTAGTTTCGTGGTTTGCACAAGAATTGAGCTACAGAGGTCAGCTAAGAACGCAGCAAGGTCATTTGTGGCGCCAATGAGCGGACAAGCCACGCCCACCAAAATGGATTTGTGAACTGAATGGCTCGTGGTGAGCAAACGTATGCATGCGTTTTTGCGTAAAGTGTTCAGTCTGTCAGTCACAAGGCCGCGAATATTTAATTAGTTTCGTGGTTTGCACAAGAATTGAGCTACAGAGGTCAGCTAAGAACGCAGCAAGGTCATTTGTGGCGCCAATGAGCGGACAAGCCACGCCCACCAAAATGGATTTGTGAACTGAATGGCTCGTGGTGAGCAAACGTATGCATGCGTTTTTGCGTAAAGTGTTCAGTCTGTCAGTCACAAGGCCGCGAATATTTAATTAGTTTCGTGGTTTGCACAAGAATTGAGCTACAGAGGTCAGCTAAGAACGCAGCAAGGTCATTTGTGGCGCCAATGAGCGGACAAGCCACGCCCACCAAAATGGATTTGTGAACTGAATGGCTCGTGGTGAGCAAACGTATGCATGCGTTTTTGCGTAAAGTGTTCAGTCTGTCAGTCACAAGGCCGCGAATATTTAATTAGTTTCGTGGTTTGCACAAGAATTGAGCTACAGAGGTCAGCTAAGAACGCAGCAAGGTCATTTGTGGCGCCAATGAGCGGACAAGCCACGCCCACCAAAATGGATTTGTGAACTGAATGGCTCGTGGTGAGCAAACGTATGCATGCGTTTTTGCGTAAAGTGTTCAGTCTGTCAGTCACAAGGCCGCGAATATTTAATTAGTTTCGTGGTTTGCACAAGAATTGAGCTACAGAGGTCAGCTAAGAACGCAGCAAGGTCATTTGTGGCGCCAATGAGCGGACAAGCCACGCCCACCAAAATGGATTTGTGAACTGAATGGCTCGTGGTGAGCAAACGTATGCATGCGTTTTTGCGTAAAGTGTTCAGTCTGTCAGTCACAAGGCCGCGAATATTTAATTAGTTTCGTGGTTTGCACAAGAATTGAGCTACAGAGGTCAGCTAAGAACGCAGCAAGGTCATTTGTGGCGCCAATGAGCGGACAAGCCACGCCCACCAAAATGGATTTGTGAACTGAATGGCTCGTGGTGAGCAAACGTATGCATGCGTTTTTGCGTAAAGTGTTCAGTCTGTCAGTCACAAGGCCGCGAATATTTAATTAGTTTCGTGGTTTGCACAAGAATTGAGCTACAGAGGTCAGCTAAGAACGCAGCAAGGTCATTTGTGGCGCCAATGAGCGGACAAGCCACGCCCACCAAAATGGATTTGTGAACTGAATGGCTCGTGGTGAGCAAACGTATGCATGCGTTTTTGCGTAAAGTGTTCAGTCTGTCAGTCACAAGGCCGCGAATATTTAATTAGTTTCGTGGTTTGCACAAGAATTGAGCTACAGAGGTCAGCTAAGAACGCAGCAAGGTCATTTGTGGCGCCAATGAGCGGACAAGCCACGCCCACCAAAATGGATTTGTGAACTGAATGGCTCGTGGTGAGCAAACGTATGCATGCGTTTTTGCGTAAAGTGTTCAGTCTGTCAGTCACAAGGCCGCGAATATTTAATTAGTTTCGTGGTTTGCACAAGAATTGAGCTACAGAGGTCAGCTAAGAACGCAGCAAGGTCATTTGTGGCGCCAATGAGCGGACAAGCCACGCCCACCAAAATGGATTTGTGAACTGAATGGCTCGTGGTGAGCAAACGTATGCATGCGTTTTTGCGTAAAGTGTTCAGTCTGTCAGTCACAAGGCCGCGAATATTTAATTAGTTTCGTGGTTTGCACAAGAATTGAGCTACAGAGGTCAGCTAAGAACGCAGCAAGGTCATTTGTGGCGCCAATGAGCGGACAAGCCACGCCCACCAAAATGGATTTGTGAACTGAATGGCTCGTGGTGAGCAAACGTATGCATGCGTTTTTGCGTAAAGTGTTCAGTCTGTCAGTCACAAGGCCGCGAATATTTAATTAGTTTCGTGGTTTGCACAAGAATTGAGCTACAGAGGTCAGCTAAGAACGCAGCAAGGTCATTTGTGGCGCCAATGAGCGGACAAGCCACGCCCACCAAAATGGATTTGTGAACTGAATGGCTCGTGGTGAGCAAACGTATGCATGCGTTTTTGCGTAAAGTGTTCAGTCTGTCAGTCACAAGGCCGCGAATATTTAATTAGTTTCGTGGTTTGCACAAGAATTGAGCTACAGAGGTCAGCTAAGAACGCAGCAAGGTCATTTGTGGCGCCAATGAGCGGACAAGCCACGCCCACCAAAATGGATTTGTGAACTGAATGGCTCGTGGTGAGCAAACGTATGCATGCGTTTTTGCGTAAAGTGTTCAGTCTGTCAGTCACAAGGCCGCGAATATTTAATTAGTTTCGTGGTTTGCACAAGAATTGAGCTACAGAGGTCAGCTAAGAACGCAGCAAGGTCATTTGTGGCGCCAATGAGCGGACAAGCCACGCCCACCAAAATGGATTTGTGAACTGAATGGCTCGTGGTGAGCAAACGTATGCATGCGTTTTTGCGTAAAGTGTTCAGTCTGTCAGTCACAAGGCCGCGAATATTTAATTAGTTTCGTGGTTTGCACAAGAATTGAGCTACAGAGGTCAGCTAAGAACGCAGCAAGGTCATTTGTGGCGCCAATGAGCGGACAAGCCACGCCCACCAAAATGGATTTGTGAACTGAATGGCTCGTGGTGAGCAAACGTATGCATGCGTTTTTGCGTAAAGTGTTCAGTCTGTCAGTCACAAGGCCGCGAATATTTAATTAGTTTCGTGGTTTGCACAAGAATTGAGCTACAGAGGTCAGCTAAGAACGCAGCAAGGTCATTTGTGGCGCCAATGAGCGGACAAGCCACGCCCACCAAAATGGATTTGTGAACTGAATGGCTCGTGGTGAGCAAACGTATGCATGCGTTTTTGCGTAAAGTGTTCAGTCTGTCAGTCACAAGGCCGCGAATATTTAATTAGTTTCGTGGTTTGCACAAGAATTGAGCTACAGAGGTCAGCTAAGAACGCAGCAAGGTCATTTGTGGCGCCAGAGGTAGGCAAGGTTCACCCGCTCCGCTTGCCCGCCCTCCCCCCTCCCACCCACCCTGGTTGCTACCTTTAAATTAAAGAAAAACTATGTCGTAAAACATTTGGGTCCCTCGGCCCTCTAGCTCCACCCTAGGACCGCCCAGCAGTTGGTAAAGTCGCTGTGAAGTACGAGATGGTTAGCCAGAAAAAACAGCACGCAAATCAAGCCGTTTCTATAGTTCGCCGTGTAGTCCCTTAATATCTGATCTTAATATAGTTCTAAGTGAAGTACAGTCGCTTGTGGACCACTATGAATCAATTTGTACTGACAACTCACACACTGAAGATGTGCGAATGCATGTTTCACTGGACACCACTACAACCGAGAATCCAGGAAGGCCTGCCTTTGTCATCTCATCATCACAAATTGAAGATATGCTTCAGATTGGGTTGAATTTTGAGCAAATTTCTACCATACTTGGAATATCTACTCGGACACTACGTCGCCATCGTCATCGGCTCGATATGCATATAGGTAGATGTGTTTACACAGACATCTCTGATGAAGAGCTAGATTCAGTGATCAGTTCCATTCTCAATGTAAGCAAAAGCAATGAAAGTTTGGACAATGTTATCTGAATATTATAATTTTTATTTCATAGGTGACAATGGACTCTGGTATCTCGATGACAAGAGGCGCTTTGATTGGAAGAGGAATTCGTGTCCAGAGACAGCGTGTGCGAGAGTCTTTGCACAGAGTTGATCCTATCAGTCAATCTCTAAGAAGGCGTGTTGTCACATATTGTAGACACTATTCGGTTCCAGGTCCTAATGCTCTATGGTTAGATCATTACTAACAATCATTATCTCCGGCATAGTTATAATTATGTGGCTAAGGAATGTATGATACAGAATTAATTACCTATGTGCGCAGTATGCGCAAGGGTTATGTTTCCAATCCGTCTGTATGTTTTTTGATGTGTCGTCAAAAAACACGCCTTCCCGTATTCCCGTTTTAAAATTGCATATTCTTCAAAAGATGCCTACGAACTCTGGAGAATCTTTTATCGAGTGCTATTAGTATTTATATACGAACATAATTAGTTCTAATAGCTCCACCACTGATAAGAGCATTAAGGTACATAGGTGTGAGCAAGTGCTGACAGGAGAGCGTATACGATTGGCTGCAGCGCATGAGTATGTGTTCAATAGAACTCTAGTTACGGAGGTATAGGAGTGCATATGAATTATAGTGTCTTTGCATGTACATGCAGGCACATAGATGGCCATCACAAGCTTATTAGGTGGAAGCTGGTTATCCATGGTGGTGAGTGCTATCAATTATTTTAATATAATTACAGCATTATTATGTTTATGATATTCATTAAACTTGCATGTTCAAGTATTATGTGCATGCAGTGTTAGCCTTGCAATAATTATGTACACAGTAATAATACATGTGCCATTAACTTCTACAGGTATTGATGGATTTTCAAGACTCGTCACCTACCTTCATTGTTCTTCTGACAACTGTGCAGAAACAGTTCTGTCACTATTTCAAGAAGCAGTAGAGCAGTATCATCTTCCATCTCGTGTTAGATGTGATCTAGGTGTTGAAAATGTTGACGTTGCTCGATATATGCTGCTTCAAAGAGGAGTTTGTCGACAAAGTGTCATTACGGGTAGCTCTGTTCATAATCAGAGAATTGAGCGTTTGTGGAGAGATGTGAGGAGGATAGTTGTCAATCAATACCACAATCTTTTTTATTACATGGAGAACTCTAATGTACTTGACCCTCTTTGTGATGCTCATTTATTTTGCTTGCACTATATATTTATTCCTCGTATAAATAGAGCCTTGTTAGAATTTCAACACCAATATAACAACCACCGTTTGAGAACAGAAAATCACCTCACTCCTATGCAGCTCTTTCATGTTCCAAACCTTTGTGGAACAGTCACTTTTGATGATCCCACTGTAGTTTCACCTGGTTACGGCATAGACGAAGATGAGCCACATGTTCAATTACAGGATTCTCCTGACGTTGTAATCATTGATACTCCTCGATTGCAGCTCACAGATGAACAACATGACTTTATTATTCAAAATTTTAATTCTTTGGATGAAGACAATAACTTTGGAATAAATACATATGTACAGTTACTCAACTTTGTATCTCTATCAATATAACTAACTTTTCCATTGCTCCATGCTTTGTGCTCACGTAAATATAGTGTAGCTTGTAGTATAACAACGTAGTGCAGATAGTACGCAATGGCGTTTTCGTATTCCGATCGATATGCACGTACGTACACACAGCGGAACAAAAGGAGTCTGAGCGAAATTCATTAATGAGCGTTTTCATTTTGGCGTGCGCATTCAGTGTGATTATTATTGACCATACAAAAAAGGTGTGCGCACAAAAATGTATTTGTCCATGCGCTAAACGAGTTGACCATGTGCAAATGATCTTGCCCATACTAAAACGATTTTGCCCATGCACAAATGAATTCACCCATGCTAAGAAAGAATTTGCCCATGCTAAATTGATTTTTCCCATGCACAAATGAATTCACCCATGCTAAGAAAGAATTTGCCCATGCTAAGAAAGAATTTGCCCATGCTAAATTGATTTTGCCCATGCACAAATGAATTCACCCATGCTAAGAAAGAATTTGCCCATGCTAAGAAAGAATTTGCCCATGCTAAAACGATTTTGCCCATGCACAAATGAATTCACCCATGCTAAGAAAGAATTTGCCCATGCTAAAACGATTTTGCCCATGCACAAATGAATTCACCCATGCTAAAACGATTTTGCCCATGCTAAGAAAGAATTTGCCGATGCTAAAACGATTTTGCCCATGCACAAATGAATTCACCCATGCTAAGAAAGAATTTACCCATGCTAAAATGATTTTGCCCATGCACAAAATGAATTCACCCATGCCAAGAAAAAATTTGGCCATGCTAAAATGATTTTGCCCATGCACAAATGAATTTACCCATGCAATAATCAAATTTTGACCATGAAAATATTGTGTTTCATAATATTGTCCCCTTTGGCTTGCCATACTATTCTTTCAATTCTTTTTTGATCAATCCTTAGACAATCCTATTTATTCTGCCTTCTCCGGCCTTTGAGACTGTCTTAGATGCCATCCAGCACTTACGTAAAAGAGAGATAAGATAGATGATGATTCTAGCCTGGCTTCTAATCACTTCAAAATCAGTGCTGCCCCTATAATTGCTGAACCACTTGCTAATTTTTTCTCTGTTTTGTTGCACCATGGCTTCCTTCCTGCTCAACTTGTAAATTCCCAAACGTACCATGTAATTAAAAATCCTTCTTGGAACCTCAGATTCCTATGAGGCCTATTGCTCTGGCATCCACTCTCAGTAAGATCCCAGAGCGGTGTACATGTATCTTATTGATTATTCAGTCTCACCTTTAGTCACCAATGATCTCCAATTATTTGGCTATAAAAGTGGTTGTTCAACCACTCTCTGTACTGGAGTTCTTAAACAGATAGTTGCTAAATACATCCACAATGGTTCCTTTGTGTTGCATGTTTTCTACATGCTTCCAAGGCATTTGATCTCCAAGGCATTTGTCAGACATGACATACCTTACTGATTTGATCTGCTTGTATCATGTGGTCTTCCTTTTCCTGTGGTTTGTTGGAGTTTTCTCCAGGGTGGTGTTTTGTCACCTGTTTTATCCACTTCCTCCATTAATAACTCGGTGATACAATATAATGACTGATCACAATCACTCGTGTGGGTATCGTGCCAAAAATCAAAGTACTCACTGGCGGCACACAGAGAAACGATAGAGTGCAGCAAACATCTGTATCCGCAGCGAAACATGTTTTGTGTAAACTTGGGCGGGGCTCGTTTATAGGCTCATTAATTATTTTTTATGATAATCATCTGATCTGCTGACCGTGCAGCGCAGATCAAGACTGTCGATCCTGCCATCAACCAGCTCTCTGATTAATTTGATTACATCAACATGTCTCGCAGCAGCACTACCAGCGCTTTCCCAGTGGAAGTCACTGTGGGTGGCGTAGTCGAAGGAGAAAAGGCGGACTACACAAGTGTAATCGGTGCTAGGATGACGTTCACTTATTCCCAGCCGGCTAGGTCGATCCAATGGATGATTGGTGGACGGGACAGCACGGTTGCCAACTACATACCCACCACTACGAACGGGCAAGTCGTTTTACTAACAGATGAAGACCTTACCAAACCATCCATTACGTTCTCTTGGTGGAAACCGGGAAAATATCCCCTAGAGTTAGTCGTCGAGACGCCCAGCGGAGAGACACATGGATACTCCAACAGTTGCACGATAACAGCACCAACAGTAAGAAACGTGAACTGCGAAAGTGGAGTGGTAGCGGTGGGGACCGACAGCTCGCAGAGACAGCTTATTCGTCTTGCCGACAAGGACGATTTCAACAAAGATGGAATGTACATGAATTTTTTCATTGCAGGAACACAAAGCGTCGCTGGACGTATAGGCGGATTTCAACTAGCCTGCAATGAACGAGTGGCTGACTACTCTGATGGGTCAGTTTTACAATTAAAGATAAATGGAACAAACGTTCTTGATGTTGGTCAGTACAATACAGTGCTGTACCAAAACTTCACAGTACCGATTGGAACTACAGGTGACACAATCAACTATGAACCACATGATGGACCAGGACAAGAACTGGGCCTCGCTGGTCTGAGCACCATGTACATAGGCGACGGTAATCCCGAAGTTCGTCCTGAGACCTATGCAATGTACGCCATGTTCAAAGCTGATCTCCCGGAATCTCTCTGGGTACCCATCAAGGTGTACCACTGGGGTTGGGAGGGGTACACTAAATACGCCAATGGAGACTGGGGTAACCCACAAGATGCTAAAGTACCCACTCCAATGGCTACTGACCCAACTGGGTTTCCTCTCTGGACAAACAACACAAATGACAAGGAATGGGTGAATTACAATGGATTCACTCGTCACTGAACACAATAATAAAATTATATTGATCTGATCAGACAGTGGAATCATGCAAAGTGCATGAGTAGTAATAGTGAAAGATAATACTGTTTATTGTGTGAGTGATTCTAGATCTCCTTATAATGGCAGAAGCAATAAAATTTAAACAATCATTTGACTATAGTTAGTTTACTCAATAATTTGCGAATTTTAAGCGCAAAAATACTTTTATACAACAAATAAAAATAATTAGTTTAGTTATTGACAGCATATACAATTCTTGGGATTATTTGAGACAGTGTGGTTATAATGACCACACCTCCAACATAACAAATGATAGCAACAATGATAGACACAATGTTGCAGTGCAGCGCTTTTCGAACTTTTAGTCTTCCACCCTCAACATCACCACTTGTAGCAATTGCTCGTCCCTACATGTGTATAAGTAATTATTACACAGAAATGTTGGTATGCATTACACCTCATAGTTAATCGTACTAGCACCTTGCACTAAGCTAATTTTAAAGATATCAAGTCACTGAACTAAGGTATTTGTAGTTATTATGCAATAAAACCAAGTGTTAATGTTTATTAATTCTTGCTTACACTCTTAGCATGGAAGATGGCAGGTATAGTGCACACAAGAAGATAAGGAGCACACAGCACACACCACAATAGCGACAACAAAATCGACATCACGTAATAATCTTCCTTGAGTCGTGGTGTTGCCTGCCAGAGATAAGAACATAGACTGATTTCCAATTTACACGTCCTGATTGTACCTGATGTATTGGTGGTTGCATCGTTAGTGGTGCGGGGCTGTAGCCTTGGGTGACGCCATAGCCATATTGCTGCTGGACGGCTGGGTATGGCTGCGTTGCAACAGACCCATACTCAGGAGGTCCTGCGTTGCCTAGATAGTCGAGCTTCTCTGAGTAAGGAGGAGCGGGCTCGTCTCTAGCAGCAGAGAAAGGCTCTTCGGCGGAGAACGATCGAGATTCCTTAGCCATACTCCCAAAATGCACCGCTGTTTACATTCAATGGGATATTGATGAAATTCATGATTGCAAATAATTGTGAGCCTATAACGAACAATATTCACAACAACAACATCTTGAAGAGTATAATAATCGATAGCTTCATGTGTTAGTGCACAAGAAACTTTGAAATCAAACAACGTCGTCTACAGAAACAGCTAGTACTGAAAAAAATTGTGCTAGCACTCAGACTCATTTTATCTTATTGATGCATGATTAGTTTGTATGTATATTATTGCTCCTATCACTGCAGCGATAGCAGCTGTGTAGCCAAAGACAGCTCCAACAATAGCCGCAATGTTGCAGCGAAGTGCCCATTTAACTCTCTGTTTTCCACCTTCGGCATCTCAATTTCTTGCCATCTTCTGTCCCTATTGTATGAAGAACAGCGTAGAACTTAAGATAGCAGCATGTATTTCATTCCATTTACAAAATTTCACAAAAATGTATACAGACCTTCGGCATGATGCTTGACAGTCAAATGGGCGTTGGCTACTAGGCCATGTTATAGGCCAACGCCCATTTCACAATCTCTGCTGACAAGCAACTAGAAATGATCTGTATACCACAGTAGTATTGCACCAGAATCTCTCTCGATGATAATAGCGACCAATTAATCGGCAATTATGCACAACCTGGTAAGCCTGGATCATCATCACTCATCTCTCATCACTATAATATTTCACTGATCCATCACTAATCTCTCACTGATCCCCAGACTTGCATTTTCTACACATTAATTTTTATGTTGCATGTGATAACAAAATTGACAGTTAAATCACTCATTATGCCTCGGTGGGCGGAGCCACGAGGCATACAGTAGTCGTGTTGTGTGTGTGTGTGTCTGTCCGTTGCCGGCATAGCGCATCGCACGCTAAAAACTAAGCGCTGATATCAGCAATACAGGTAGAAATCGCTATTTGCTCAGAACTGAATTGATAAATTGTTGGTCCTAAAGCTCCGTTCGTGAGTTATGGCGTGAGATGCTTACCTCGATGGCTGTTCCCGGCTATCTGGACTCCTCTAAAGACAAAACAGTTTACAGCTGACTGTCTTACAGCTAGTGAGTTCGTTTGTACTACAAAACAGCTTGGT
Source organism: Haliclona indistincta (assembly GCA_964017065.1). Taxonomy (NCBI): domain Eukaryota; kingdom Metazoa; phylum Porifera; class Demospongiae; order Haplosclerida; family Chalinidae; genus Haliclona; species Haliclona indistincta. The sequence continues at coordinate 11,636,701 of OZ024787.1, read as the reverse complement.
AGGTCCGGCGAAATTCTCTCGAAGGCCTACAGCTCGAGCTTGAGCTACAGTAGTTGCTGATGATCTAGAGTTCTCTGTAGACAAAAATATCCACAGTTGACTGCCTAGAAACTGATAAGTCACAGGATAGCAGCGTAGGACGCTATCTCGCTGCTGTGCCGTGCTCTGCACTCGAATTGAACTTTATAGACACGCCCAGTTGAATTAGTGGTCAGCACTGATTGGCTTCTGATTGCATAACTATTTAGCCTCGTCCCCAGGCCCCGCCTCCCAAAGCTGAGGAGAGGGCCTGGTACACACTGTGTGCGCATGCGTCTATTATTCATGGGAATTTAATTGCGATGACGTCGTTAGATGGTAATTATTTATGTGACGTATATAATAATTTTTCCTACGGGCGATATTATTGCAGCTTTCACTCCCTTTTGCCGTAAGCCATCCACCTGGTCAACCATAAGAGACACCAACTGAGAGACAACTACTACTAGGCTGTCAGTACGACTGTACTTGTGGTTGAAAACGAATGGTAAAACTTGACAGCACAATATCTCCACACGAAAACATCACAGCCTTCATATACATGGCTAACTGTTCTGGCTTTGGTTTCAAATGTGAACATCCGATGCACTGGAGTGCATACAACATAGTAGCCTCGAAATCTGCTGTACTAACTTCCGCCATGATCTGTGACGTAAAGTGTAGCAATAATGAACGGAAAATATCCGGTGATTTCTGGAATTCCGTGAATTCCGGCGCATGCGCTGACAGTCTGTACCAGGCCCTCTCCTCAGCTTTGGGAGGCGGGGCCTGGGGACGAGGCTACATAACTATTATGCTGCATTGTGATTGCTGTACAGAAAGGTATAACAGCTGCAGTTTGTTGCTGTGTACATGTATGTGACATGGTTATTGCACCGAGGCATCAGCACCTTTGGTGCTTCATTGTCAAATTGTAGCCAGCATGATGTGCTTACATGTATTTTGGTATATAATTACGCAGTTGGTATACTTCACACCAGAATGAATACTCTCCATCATGATAATAGCTACAGGCGGCAGGCCGAGCTGATGTGAAGTGCATATGAGGCATTGACAATGCATATTATATAGGGCCTAGATTCTCAACTAAAAGCATAATCTACAATATCAGCATGGTATACATGATAGCATGCACCTATACCATGCTGGGATTGTACTAGAGTGCTATTGTCTTCAAATCACATAGTATACGTAGACTATAGATATGCTTGTATGTATGTACAATAAATTACTATAGGTGTATATTATACTGACCACTATTATTAGGTGCATTATACTACCAAGAACACGACCTTACCAGCAACTATACAGCTCATTCAATGCTACACCAATAGGAATATACAAATGATGTACGTTACCATTAGCAGGCACGAGACACCAAAAATAGCATAACTCACTAGCTATAATAATTATACGAACCTGCAGTTAATAATTATAATTATATATTTTTGTTATCTTGAAGAGTGGTTCCTCTCATGAAGGAGTCACACAAAAGATGACTAATTTTGTGTATTCTAACTCAATTTTTAGATATTAATTTTTTATATGTTCACTTATCATCGATATTAAATTTTTATGAGTTCACTTACACTTATGGCAATGAAAATGGAGGGTATCGTAAACACAAGGAGATGAGGAGAGAAGATAAAGCACAACACTGACATAAAAATCGACAATCTTAAATAAGCAACTGCATTCCTAGCTTGTTGTGTCATCTAAGAACAAATTATAGAAATGAATAGTGTAATTAAATATTCACATTGTACCTGAACTGCAGGCGGCTGCCGTAGTGATAATAATGGCTGGGTTACTACTGGTGGTGTTGTAGCATTGTAGCTCTGTGACCGCTGAGGGGCAATGCCATATGGCTGGTATGGGCGTGAACCGGCGACTGAGCCATACTGTGGAGGCCGTCCTAGTTGTGAACTAGTCACTGTGGGGGCACCGCTTGCAGCAGGATCCGTAGCCGAGTAAGGCGGAGGATCGTCGAGCTGCTGCTCCGTGTCAGACAAAGGCATTGATCTGGTAGCCATGTCTTTTTACAGTGAAATGAAATTCATGACTCGTCAATCTGATAACGAACCATTTGGCTTCCTGTGGTACAAATTATTAAAGAAAATTAAAAATATTTCTATCGAAATCAAAGGGATGTAGGGTTGTGAAATCTACCACTGGTCAACAATGTAAACTAACAAGGAACAAGCATGGAATGGTAACACGATTGACTTGCTAACAGACCATAGATCCCTACATCAGTGGCTGCTGTGGTTGGCTATAGCTAGTTCGGCTAGTTGCTGTTGACTGACACCTGACGTGCATTCAGCTTGTGACAGCTTATGTACAGCCACTGATGTAGGGATCTATGGTCTGTTAGCAAGTCAATCGTGTTACCATTCCATGCTTGTTCCTTGTTAGTTTACATTGTTGACCAGTGGTAGATTTCACAACCCTACATCCCTTTGATTTCGATAGAAATCTTTTTAATTTTCTTGTTTGTGTCCTTTTTTCTTTTTCAGTGAAGTGCAGTTCAATATCATGCAATTACTGTGCCATCTTTGTTTCCACCATTGGTTTGGTTTTCCTGTTGTTGATGGCTTTTCTTTATTATTAACAATTTTAAACTTGTAGCTAAATAATTCTTATGCTGTAGATATCAGCTCGCCTACGCATGCATGAATACATGCCAGTATACAGTGCATACGAGCCCCGCCCACACTTGTTTACGGCGGTTATAATTATCTGGCAAGGCAGAATGGTGATTCTGCGCTTGCAAGCTTACCGTTCTTCGAAGACTCCAGACAAATAAATGTGTTCTCCGTGATCTATACGGCGTGGCGATACTCAAGCTTGTGCTTGGTCACGTGCGCTAACCACAGCTTGGTCACGTGCGTATTGCGCAATCACTATAATTATTAATGGCGTCTAACACTTAGCTGACAATGGATCACGATCGAGAAATCGCGGAATTTATATCGCCGTTTCGCTAAAAACTAAGTTCAAAAGGCACATGCCAGGAGAATTTCACGACTGTTCGTGGGTGTTTTGGTCTCGGCACTGCTCACGTAAAGGTGCTAGGCGAGTGGAAGAAAGAAAGAAGAAAGAAGAAAACGAAGATGACGAAACTCGATTTTCACCGTTTCCAGGTTCGTCACTTTAGTAACAATCTCGAGCAATCTCCTTGCTACTGTAAGATGGGGCAACGCCAGAGAGCAGATCTAAGTGTCTTTGGACGTATAAAATTCATCACCAGGCGAAATATCAGCGTTTGAACGCTAATACATTGTATGTAGCCGCCATCTTGTTTTCTCGTTCAACCCTACATAGGGAGACACTACCGTGTCTCCCTAATTATCTGAAGTGTGATGTTTAATCGAGATCATGTGCATGGATCACTCTTGACACTGCACATGATGCAGGCGACTATAGATTAGTAACATGACGTCACACAGACTATAGGCTAGCATGGCCGATCCTGTGTGTGAGTTACATATCAGAATGAATATCTTGTAGAACAAGATCATTGGGACGCAATAACAAATTATTCATAGCTGCATGTCAGTAGCACTGCATATAAGTCTTGCCGTTGCATGTGATCTGTGTACAGTAGAATGATCATCACTGATGAAGAATGGTAGAAAGTACTACTACAATTCGTTAGCTAGTTTGCTAAGTTAAATCTGTGGATGCTGATTGAGTTGTACTTCATATGTGAGTGAAAAATTATTTTTTTGCCGGAAAAGATATGACAGACAGATAGACACGTTAGACGACATTTATTGTAATACAATTATGTATAGTACTGCATAGAGTGCATGAACACAAATGTCGACAGCAAGCTGCATACAGTTTAGCTAGTTCGCAACAGGAGGAGGAAGAGGTTCGTAAGGAGGAGGTTCGTCTCTAGCAGCAGAGAATGACTCTTTGGCGGAGAACGACCGGGATTCCTTAGCCATACTCTCAAAAATACACTGCTCAGTTTAGATATTAATGAAATTCATGAGTGTAAATAATTGACTATAACTCACAAGAAAAACATCTTGACGAGTAGTAATTGATGGCTTTATTTGTAGACACAAGAAACTTTTAAATTAAACAAGTCTATTAAACAGAAACACTACTGAAAAATCAATTTGTGCTATAGCGGTCAGATTAAATTTATCTGGATTCTTAGTTCGTTTCGTATTAAAACTACTATCACTACTGTGATAGCAGCTATCCAACCAAAGACAGCACCAACAATAGCCGCAATGTTGCAGCGATATGCCCATTTAACTCTCTGTTTTCCACCCTCAGCATCTCCATTTCTTGCCATCTTCTGTCCCTATTGTGTGAATAAGAGTGTAGAAGATAAGATAGCAGCATGAACTACATCCCATTACTCACAATCATAATAGTATTAATTGTGTACCAGAATCACTCTCGATGATAATAGCAACCCGAATTATGCACAACCTGGTAAAGATCATCACTCATCTCTCACTGATCCATCACTCATCTCCCACTGATCCATCACTCATCTCACACTGATCCAACACTCATCTCCCACTGATCCAACACTCATCTCTCACTGATCCAACACTCATCTCCCACTGATCCATCACTCATCTCTCACTGACCCATCACTCATCTCTCACTGATCCATCACTCATCTCCCACTGATCCAACACTCATCTCCCACTGATCCAACACTCATCTCCCACTGATCCAACACTCATCTATCACTGATCTCCCACTGATCCAACACTCATCTCCCACTGATCCAACACTCATCTCCCACTGATCCAACACTCATCTATCACTGATCTCCCACTGATCCAACACTCATCTCCCACTGATCCAACACTCATCTCCCACTGATCCAACACTCATCTCTCACTGATCCAACACTCATCTCCCACTGATCCAACACTCATCTCTCACTGACCCATCACTCATCTCTCACTGATCCATCACTCATCTCTCACTGATCCATCACTCATCTCTCACTGATCCATCACTCATCTCTCACTGATCCATCACTAATCTCCCACTGACCCATCACTCGCTGGTCTGAGCACCATGTACATAGGCGACGGTAATCCCGAAGTTCGTCCTGAGACCTATGCAATGTACGCCATGTTCAAAGCTGATCTCCCGGAATCTCTCTGGGTACCCATCCAGGTGTACCACTGGGGTTGGGAGGGGTACACTAAATACGCCAATGGAGCTTGGGGTAACCCACAAGATGCTAAAGTACCCACTCCAATGGCTACTGACCCAACTGGGTTTCCTCTCTGGAATAACAACACAAATGACAAGGAATGGGTGAATTACAATGGATTCACTCGTCACTGAACACATTAATAAAATTATATTGATCTGATCAGACAGTGGAATCATGCAAAGTGCATGAGTAGTAATAGTGAAAGATAATACTGTTTATTGTGTGAGTGATTCTAGATCTCCTTATAATGGCAGAAGCAATAAAATTTAAACAATCATTTGACTATAGTTAGTTTACTCGCGAATTTTAAGCGCAAAAATACTTTTATACAACAAATAAAAATAATTAGTTTAGTTATTGACAGCATATACAATTCTTGGGATTATTTGAGACAGTGTGGTTATAATGACCACACCTCCAACATAACAAATGATAGCAACAATGATAGACACAATGTTGCAGTGCAGCGCTTTTCGAACTTTTAGTCTTCCGCCCTCAACATCACCACTTGTAGCAATTGCTCGTCCCTACATGTGTAAAAGTAAATATTATACAGAAATGTTGGTATGCATTACACCTCATAGTTAATCGTATACTAGCACCTTGCACTAAGCTAATAAAGATATCAAGTCAGTCACTGAACTAAGGCATTTGTAGTTATTATCACTAAAACCAAGTGTTAATGGTTAGTTGTGATATACTCAGAAGTATATTATGAGAATTGATATTAGCAAATCTGAACACACTGAGTACTGACAGTCTGATATACAACAAGGTGACAGGAAGAGGAAGTACTAGTGTAGCTACACAATGAGAGCATGAGTCAAGGGCTACATGATACAATACACAAGACACATGACTAAGAGACAATAGTCCATGTAGTTCAATCTTGTCAGTCATCACACTTTCTCCTTCCCTATAAAGAGGACTTGAAGGAGGAATCATACGTTAGTCTTTTAGGAGGTCCACGAACTCGTACTGGATAGCGAGGTTGAGCGGAGTCTTCCTGAGAGGACTGATCTGTCGAGGTGGACACAGAGGGTGATGTAGGAGGAACAGTGGTACGATCGTCAATGGTTGCTGACTTAGGTGGAGTAGTGGGTGTTCGAGAGTCACTCACAGGTACCGGTGGCTGTTCCACGATGGTTGGAGTTGAGGAGTTATCGGGGCTGTCTAGCATTCCTCGAATCTGATCAGCATGTCTTTTCCACAGTCGACCATCAGTGATCTTGATCACATATGAGACTGGGCCTGTCTGTTGAACGATAGTTCCAGGAAGCCATTGTAGTTGTGGAGGAGGACCTTGAGCCATTACTCGCTGACCAAGGTACAACTCGCGACTGTGGGCATGTTGATCATGGTAGTGTTTCTGCATCAGTTGCTTTCCTGATACATGTTCTCGGAGGTTGGGGTGGAAGAGATCCAGCCGTGTGCGAACCTGCCGGTTGAGGAATAGTAGACAAGGAGATTGTCCTGTAGTTGCATGAGGTGCAGTTCGGTATGAAAGTAGAAAAGCAGGAAGCTGTTTCTGTGAAGGTACTCCATGTAATTCATTCTGTTTCATTGCTCTTTTGAACGTCTGCACAAAGCGTTCAGCTGCACCGTTTGAGGAGGGGTGATAGGGAGCAGATCGAACATGTTTCACTCCATTTTGCTTGAGAAACATAGCGAAGTCAGAGGAAGTAAACTGAGGCCCGTTGTCAGACACCAGTTGCTCCGGCAGACCAAATGCAGAGAAGAGTTTCCGGAGTTCTCGAATAGTGGTTGCTGCTGTTGTTGAATGCATTGGTATCACTTCTGGCCACTTGGAAAAAGCATCAACCACAATGAGATACGTCTGACCACGGAGGGGCCCTGCAAAGTCAACATGTACTCTTTTCCAAGGGTGAGAAGGCCATGCCCAGAGATGAAGCGGTGCTGCAGGTGGATTATTCCTTACAGCTTGACAATTGGAACAGCTTCCCACCATCTTCTCCAAGGCCTGATCCAATTTCGGCCACCAAACATGACTTCGGGCAATCGCTTTCAGCCTGGAGATACCAAAGTGTTGGGTGTGTAGCTCTTGCAGAATACTTTCTTGTAGTGAAAGTGGAACAATGACTCTTGAACCCCATAGCAAACAGTCATCCTCAGTTGAGATTTCATCCTGACGACGTTGATAAGGTTTAAGAGCCTCTGACACTGTAGCAGGCCAACCACTCTTGGTATAACGTAGCACCTTGCCTAACAGACGATCTCTCCGGGTCATCTGCTGTAGTTGAGTAACTGTTGTTGGTAAGGCTTCAAGTTGTCTAACACTGAACACATTCTCCTCGTGAAGCTGTTCTTGTTCTTCAGAGTCTGACCCACATGTAGGCAGTCGAGACAATCCATCAACATTGCCATGTGCTGAAGTACTCTTGTACTTGATGGAGTAGTCATAGGCAGACAATGACAAGGCCCAACGCTGAAGTCGTGCTGCGATCATCTGTGGTACTCCTTTCTTCTCACCAAAGATGGTCGTTAAAGGCTTGTGGTCAGTGTAGAGAACGAATTTCCGGCCATACAGGTATTGATGGAATTTCTTTAATCCAAAAATGAGGGATAATGCCTCCTTTTCCAACTGTGAATAATTCTGCTCTGCAGCCGTCAAAGTACGCGATGCATAAGCTACAGGGTGCTCTTGTCCATCTTCAGCAATGTGTGAGATGACAGCTCCAATACCATAAGCCGAGGCGTCTCCCGCTAGTCTCAGAGGTAGTTTTGGGTTGTAGTGGGCTAAGACTCCAATTGAAGTGAGTCGTGACTTGGCTTGTTGAAAAGCTGCTTCACATTCTGAGCTCCACTTCCAAGTTACCCCTTTCTGCAAGAGAGAGTTGAGAGGATGCAAAAGGGAAGACAAATTAGAAATAAATCTGCCGTAATACTGGAGTAAACCTAGGAAGGACCTGAGTTGTTTTACATTCTTCGGCTGAGGAGCGTTGATCACAGCATCCACCTTCTTGGTAGTGGCGTGTAGACCAGAAGCGTCAATCTTGTGTCCCAAGTATTCAACGGAATCTTTGAGAAATTCACACTTGGACTTCTTGACTCGCACACAGGCTTTGATCTAACCTCTGGAGAACTGTTTCTAAGTTCTGTAAATGTTCCTCTCGCGTGCTGCCAGTCACCAGAATATCATCAAGGTAGCAGCAGGTGCGAGGAATGCCTTGAAGAATCGTGTCCATCGTTCTTTGGAAGATGGCTGGTGCGGAGGCGATGCCAAAGGGTAGACGAGTATAACGATAGAGACCTTGATGGGTGTTAATCGTTACGCACTCTCTTGATGACTCGTTTAACTGGAGTTGTTGATAGGCATGAGATAGGTCGATCTTAGAGAATTGACATCCACCTGCAAGGGAGGCAAACAAATCAGTAGGATTGGGCAATGGGTATTTGTCAACATCTAGCTGAGGGTTCTTGTAATCCCCACGTAGTCGGATACTGCCGTCAGCCTTTGGTACAACAACCACTGGTGTAGCCCAATTACTGTGAGAAACCTTTTCCAGGATCCCACACAGCTTGTAAGATGATTGTGCACAATAGTATCCTTATCTTGTCCACTCTTCATATTCTAGTAGTGTCCAAGAATTTACATGGAGCATGGACAATCACTTGTCCACTATTGCACATGGGACATGTCCAATAGTGTACAAATTACACTAGTTGCCCAAGTCATGTACAAGTTTGGAAGTTATGTATGTATAGTGCCCAAGCAGTGCCGAATAATACTGCTCGCAATTGCTAAACTTTGTACTTTTAAAGTACCACAACTCCTACAATAACTGTTTGGTGTTGCTGGTGTTGCTAGCTTCCTTGCGCATTTTTTCTCAGGGCTTGCGATGCTATACGTTTACTGTAGTATAATAACTGATGTTTATTATTAATAATTTTATAATTATTGTCCAGGAATGATGATAAACATTGGATAATTGGATACCAACAAAACATTGGATAATTAATAATTAAATTTTATTGATGACTATTGTCACAGTTCTGTAACATCTTTGTTGACCTTGTGTTTCACCATTTCTTTCCTTCAAAAATCTCTGACTATATCACTGTAAAAAAATTTGTGTGTATACCACACAAAAAGTCATGTGAATTACCACCATCACTGTACTTACTAATGCTGTCTTTGATCTGGCTCTCACTGGGCAATTGGTCTAGAACACTGTCCAATAGCTGAAGGGCACAATGAAGATGTATCTCAATCCAACATGGCGTCTCCTTGATGCTCTGCCTGGGATAGTCCGGTCCCCATCCCTTCACGAAGCTCAGTCTCAATATGCACAGTCTTCGAAGGTCATCAACCACAATAACTCGTGCAATGTGTGGATCAATACGCACGGCGTTTGATAGGTTAGAGTCTGTAGACAAAAATATACCGATCAGTGAGCAGAAAGACAGCTGCTTACTCACCTCTCACAGCAGCTTTCTGTGCAGCTACTGTAGCACATGCTTCGGCTGCTTGCTTCTGCATCTCAAGATAGCACTGGCGTAAGTCAAATACCTGTATATGGCAATTATCATAACACAGCAATATTGTGTTACAGTATAATACCTTGACATCTGTTGTACTGGGCTGTCTGTATACAGATGCTTGTTGGTTCACTTATAGAGTCCATTACTTCTCTGCCCCGTTCTCCCTCCATGTTCTTCTCAACCCTTATATACTTCATAATTTCTACATTGATGACAATAAACTGTAAACTTAGTACAAATAAATATACCTTTTACTTATCTTCGTCAATTGAAGATAGAGGTGAAGAAAAGATTTGCTCTAAAAAATCAGCTTTCACAAGCTGATTGTGGCTACTCAGAGAACTACAAAGAGACACAAACACAATAATCTCTGTTGGTATGAGAAAAACCCAAATGAAAAATTCATTGAGATCATCATGCATCCAAACCAGCACATGATTCAACACTGTAAAAAGAAATATCCACATTAATTCAATAACAAAACAAAACCCATAAAAATTAAAGTAACTAAATCTAACAAAGCCCACAGCACAATGCTGGTGACTGCCAACAGAGACTACATGACGACCCACTGTCTACAAAGCCCACAGCACAATGCTGGTGACTGCCAACAGAGACTACATGACGACCCACATTACCTCTGTCTACAAAGCCCACAGCACAATGCTGGTGACTGCCAACAGAGACTACATGACGACCCACATTACCTCTGTCTACAAAGCCCACAGCACAATGCTGGTGACTGCCGACAGAGACTACATGACGACCCACATTACCTCTATCTACAAAGCCCACAGCACAATGCTGGTGACTGCCAACAGATCGAGACTACATGACGAATCACATTACCTCTGTCTACAAAGCCCACAGCACAATGCTGGTGACTGCCGACAGAGACTACATGACGACCCACATTACCTCTATCTACAAAGCCCACAGCACAATGCTGGTGACTGCCAACAGATCGAGACTACATGACGAATCACATTACCTCTGTCTACAAAGCCCACAGCACAATGCTGGTGACTGCCGACAGAGCCTACATGACGACCCACATTACCTCTGTCTACAAAGCCCACAGCACAATGCTGGTGACTGCCGACAGAGCCTACTGACATGATGGCCCACATTACCTCTGTCCGTACAAAGCCCACAGTAAAATGCTAGTGACTGCCGACAGAGCCTACATTACCAACTATATAAATTCGACAGAGCTTACCTGTTTTCGCGAACTAGAAGCTGAACCTCAGAGAGTCACAGCCTCGGTCACAGCATGGTAAAGGGTACACTCTCCGTGTCCGAGACCTGAACTCTTCGCCTGGACCATCTGTCCTTTTGATGATCGTAAAACTGTCTTTTGTGTTGAAAATAAGCGGTTTTCCCCAGCAGACGGTTACAGTGACCGCATAAGTAGCTATCTCGACCTCTCAGCATGACTCACAGCACGTAGAGTATGTGCTGCTATTGTGGGTCAGTTGGTATTATGAGTCACATTGAAAGAATTGAACAATATTTCATCTATAGCACTATCATGCAATAGCAAAGCAACCGACGAAGATAGATAGTCCGCAATGGCGATCTTGCAAAAATAGAACCGCTTTAAAAATTTTTTTTTTTTTTTTTTGGGGGGGAATAAAGTGCCCACGCTTTTATGGTAGGACTTAAAACCGATCTGATTATAAATAAGAAAATGATAGTGCAATGAAAAATTAGTCAATGATAGTACAGTGAAAAAAGAAAAAAAAAAGAGAACAAAATAGTTTAGTAGGTTACCTGCCCTTCCGTTAGGGCAAGATCGATATTGGTGTTGGCAATGTCTGGCTTGTAGGTAGATCTGGAGCCTCGTAAACAGCGTACGGCAGAACGAAGAAGAGCAAAACATACTTGACATCTGATGAACAGGATTGTTTTGCTGTACAGTTCATCACGCTTTGTAGAGACGAGAGAAGCAAGTCTACGAAAGACAACAGAAGCTGAGGGGCCCATACTGCCGGAGGTTGAAAAGATTAAAGGTGAGAAGGAGCCGTGTTCTACGTTGATTATCCTGTCTTGATACTCACGTCTTTTCCCAGCCTCTAACCGACGAAAACAGGACGAAAACAGAAAACAGGAAAACAGAACAGCACATGTACATGTAGCTAGCTAGCTAGCGCTAACATCAAGTCATTATTGTCGATTTTGATCGTATAATTACAGCTCTATCGTGTCTGCGTTTATATCGGCCACAGTTACATCTTGATCTGCTCACCTCAGTAAGTCTGTGGACCCGCCCGTGGTCTATCAAAGCTAAATTTTTGTGTTAATATTAAATCATTTAGACTCTCCGTCGAGCTCTCCGTTACTTCGCTGTTACTGTCAGTGTTACTGTCTGTATCTATAAGTGTATGCTGAGCAGAGAACGGTGAGTAATAAAAATTAATTTTTAGTCGCTCTCAAACATTATTTTGCTTATAGGTTGAACACAATGGCTAGCTCAAAACCACTACAAAGAAAACTGTGGTCAGATGTAAGCATGACTGCAGCAACAAATGGTGTTTTGAAAGAAGGCTTGGGTGTCAGAGAAGCGGCTAGATTGTATAATGTTCCATTTGAGACTCTTCGAAGGCGTGTTAATGGCACAGTGGAATGTGGTTGTAGGCCAGGTCCAAGTACTGTACTCACAGAAGAAGAAGAAGACAAACTAGCAAGTTACTTGATAGAAATGGCTGACATGGGATTTGGTCTAAGCCGTGAAACAGTTATGCATCTAGCATATAAGATAGTGGCAAAAAGTGTGAGAAAACATCCATTCAAAGATGAAAAGGCAGGCCGAGCATGGTTCGATGGGTTTCGAAGAAGACACCCAAGGCTCACTATTCGTTCCCCTCAGCCTCTGTCGTATTCACGTGCTTTATGTGCCAATGCTGAAACCATTAATGATTTCTTTGGAAAGCTTGGAGCTATTTATGGTAAATTAAATTTAATAAGTAAGCCAATGCAGATATATAACTGTGATGAAACTGGCATCAGTGTTGTCCATAAACCAGGAAAGGTTATTACTGAGTTAGGTCGTCGTAAAGTGTATTCCTTATCATCTGGCGAACGTGGAAAAACACATACTATTTTATCTTGTGTTTCGGCTTCGGGATATTCATTACCTCCCATGATGGTGTATCCTCGAAAAAGAGCAGTACCTGACAATTGCAAAGAAGGATGCATCTCTAATACGTTGTTTAAAAGTAGTTCCAATGGGTGGATAAATACAGACCTCTTTTTAGATTGGTACAAATTCTTTAAGGATAATATTCCTCCCATTCGTCCCGTGTTGTTAATCATGGACGGTCATGGTTCTCACATTTCTATTGAACTGATTGAGCTTGCTCGATTAGATGGCATTTATCTACTATGTTTACCAGCGCATACCACCCACATATTGCAGCCATTGGACATAGGAGTATTTAAGTCATTCAAAGCTAACTTCTCCAAAACATGTAGTAAATATATGTCTACAAATCCAGGAAGAATAATCACTACCGATAAGTTGGCTATGTTAGTTGCAGAGGCATGACCCTTATCTTTTACTCCTGTAAATATAATGTCTGGTTTCAAAAAATGTGGTATCTTTCCTCTGAATCCTAGTGCAGTAAGTGACAGACAAACAGCACCCTCCAAGACTTTCCGTCAACAAACTAGCAAGATGTCACCAGAGTCAGAGAGTTGTACTCCATCACAACAGCTTTTTTCACCAGAAAAGGAGGCGCTGTTCAAGAAGCAATATGGAGAAGGGTATGACATTTTTTATCCTGAGTATGTTGCATGGATTAAAATCAACCACCCTGAAGTTAGTAGCAGCACCTTTAATTCCTCAGCAACTTCCTCGCCAACTTGCAGTTCTATAGAACACAAATTACAGGAAACTAAATCTGATGACCCTTTGTCTGATATACTTGTACTTCCTTCTTTGCCAGATGATAGAACTGAGAAAAGTCACTCAACTACCTCAGTAAACTCCAAGGCAGTATGTATCACCAATGATGAGTTTTTGGAGCAACTCAAAGATAAATCAGCTAAGAAGGCAGAAGCTGAGAGAGAGAAAGTGCAAAAGAAGCAACTCAGAATTCAGAAACAAGAGGAGAAAAGATTGTTAGTGGAGCAAAAAAGAAAGAAAAGGAGCGGTTGGCAGAGCGGAAGAAGAAAGAGAAGGAGGTGTTGGCAGAAAAGAAGCAGTTGGCAGAGCAAAAGAGGAAAGAGAAGGAGCAGTTAGCACAGCAAAAGAGGAAGGAGAAGGAGATGTCGGCAGAACAGAAGAGAAAGGAGAGTGAGGCGTTGGCAAAGAAGAGAAGAGAGGTGTTGGCAGGAAAAAAGAGTAAGGCGAGGGAGGCAGCAAAGAAGACAAAAGAGAAGGAGGTATTAGCAGACGAGAGAACAGCAAAGAGGAAAGAGAAGGAGGCGTTGGCAGAGAAGGATTTGGTTGAGGAAGAAGACACTTGCTGCCCAAATTGTGGGATTCTTTTGGCTGAAAGTGATGATATGTGGGTGGGCTGTGATGGATGCGATCTTTGGTATGACTTTCCATGCACTGGTTTGAGAAAGGAGAACATTCCTGATTCATTTTACTGCGATAAATGTACTGACTCATAATGGGACACTTGACTCATATTACCATCTTTTACAACTTTTCTTTCTTTTTTTCTATTCTTTTGTTTAGTTATACTAACATGAATCTATTTCATGCATGTGATGCAGTGATCATCTGTGTTTGCATGTGCAAAATTGTACCTGGAGCTATCCTCCCAACCGGAAGTTACGGATAAAAACGTAATAGTGACTCATAACTGCAACATGTACTCTACAGCTCAGTTCACCACGCGCGCGCTAAGGGCTGCTCACGTGAGCTTGAAGGTGTGACCACATGTGTTCGTTCTTGACACTCGCGCGCTCATCATGTCTGTATCTTTGAACTCGTCTTTTTTGTCTCGCCCAGCAAGGTCACCAGCAGCACAGCCCCCAGTAAGAGGATTTTACGGCAATCGTAGCCTGCCAACTCGTACGCCTCCGGGGAGACCATTGCCGGCTGCAAGATCGAACAGGACACGAAATAGCTACCAACCAAATGATGCGGCCTGTTTAGTTTACCACCGGTTACAATTCCTGGTTATCATGAAGAAGATAATCTGGCAGAGGCGAACGGTTAGCCATTGGCTTAAGGGTGTGTGTGTGTGTGTGTTTTAATGGCTGTCTATACAGGTGACCGTGATCTATTGTACTGAAGGGCCCATTCATCAATCATCCCCACTTGACTCCACCGGTCATGTCCAAGAACCTAACATGATTCAACCCAACCTGTCAGATATCATGGATGCTTTACAAGCCCAGCAGGCTCTTTTACAGAAGGTCTTGAAGCAGCAGGAATCAATGGAGAAAAAGCAGAATGAGTTGGAAGTTGCAGTGAATACTTTAGCTGACGCAGATACTCCCAACGAAAAGCAACAGAGAAAGTCAAAAGTGCCTCGGGACCTTACAGTTAGTCACTACTGATTACCCATAATATCACATAATAATGTTAGAGCAATGTACATCTGTTTGACGATATCATTGCAGAATGGGGAGGGGCAACTGAGAGATCTTGACATGTACTGCTTGGTTTGACACATCGCAATGTTTATTGTATGTGACTCTTACTTTTTGACAATTCATTTTGTAGAATAAAGTATCCCTCCTTCACGAGAGTCTTGAAGAAAATGGATTTAACCCCGAGGAAAGGTATGTACAATTATTATTTGTAGGTATTATGCAGGTGACGTGATCTTATCTGTCAGCTCTCTAAGTACACACAACAAGTCTGTCAAAGAAAAGATGATGGATGAGTTGATAAAGACACCAGATTTGAAGTATTCAGAGGAGCAAGTGAAGAGTAAGTAGACAATTATTATTATGATACTATTTATTATGATACTATTTATTTGCTTTGTTACAGCTGCAGTGAAGAGAAAATACGAGGCAGTAAGGAGGCAATGGTTGGAGGAAGAAAAGGATGACCAGCACGAGATCGCGTCTCAGAGAATGAAGAAGAAATATGCGTCACGCTTGCATAGGGTTTACGTTATTGTGTATGTGTAACATTTAATGTCAATTTTTCACAGAAGTTTGATCGGCGAAGTGTGGTTGTTTTAGAAGCAGAGAGGAGGTATTGGAAGCAGCTATCAGTCGAGTATATGAGCGATGAGTCAGATGGAGATGATTCAAACACCTTCATTATTCATCCTCTTTCATGGCGGTCTGAAAGTTAGTCACAATACAT
Organism: Haliclona indistincta; assembly: GCA_964017065.1. Lineage (NCBI taxonomy): Eukaryota > Metazoa > Porifera > Demospongiae > Haplosclerida > Chalinidae > Haliclona > Haliclona indistincta. The sequence continues at coordinate 11,620,676 of OZ024787.1, read as the reverse complement.
TTTGAACCAGCCTATTATTTTTCCATTACAGAACTGATGACCTTTATAGGTAAGTTAGATGAGAGGTATGAGGGTAAGCTAAGAAAGGACAATGTGATGATGGCAAGAAAAGTGCGGAAGATTGGTGAACTCTTTACCAGACAGCAGCCAACCAATGCACCCAAATGGACTGTCAAGCAAAACACAGGTCAGCTAGATAGTACTTACCTTGTTAACATTTGTTCTCTAACTTATGTGGCGAAGAAGTTCAAGCCGAGACAGAAGTTGAACCATTCACAATGGATTAGTAATGGTGAGCCCTATTCTGCTAAACTGTCATTATTCATACTCGCTCTTTGTCTTTGTTGTAGGTTGCTATGGTCACTGTAAGGGCCTGCACTGCATATTGACTACAATACCACTGTCTTGCTGAATTTCTGTAATAACAAACAATTTTTATTATTACAAAAAAATTTTTTTCAACAATGTCAAATTAGAGGGTGTGGTTCATAACGTAGTGCTCTAGAGTGTCCAAGAGTTCTCAGGAAGAATTCAAATAGTGCGCAAAGGACATCAGGCATGTGGAAGTGGTGTACAATTTGTGCACTACTTGTGACCAAGGCTTGAGCACTGGTTTGGACACTTGGTTCATTTCCAAGTTGTATCCAATAAGAGCATGCAGTGTGGCCAAACTTGGTAACTACTTGGGCACTCAAGTGGACAAGGCAGTGTACAAGTTGGGCACAATACTGCTACAAGCTGTGCCAGCTGTCTCCAGGCGATCCAACTCCTTCCCCAAGGCTTCTTTGAGAGCAAAAGGTACGGGACGAGGCTTGCAGAACACTGGTTTGGCATCAGGACGGAGATTTAGAGTCAGTTGCGGTGAACCCTGAGATGGTGCCCAGCTCATCACGAAACACGTTATGGTAAGCCTGTTGCAGCCCCTGGATTTGGTCTTTTCCCTTGTCCAATGCAACAACACCAATAGCTTTCCAGTCAAGATGAATTGACCGGAGCCAATCTCTCCCAAGAAGAGTAGGTCCGGGCCCTGCAACAACACACAGAGGTAAAGTGTATACTTGACTCTTATACCTGACAGTGACGTCTAGCTGCCCACAAACTTCCATGGTCTGACCAGTGTATGTCTTTAGCTTGACAGAAGCTTTTTGTAGCGGTACTTCAGGAAATTTGCTCTGGTGCGTATCTTCCGAGATGATACTAACAGCTGCCCCCGTATCTAGTTCCATTTCAAGTGGCTTGTCATTGACTAGGACTGATACGACAATGGGGTGAGACGAATGTTCTTTCAACTGGAACAGCGGTAGAGTAGGCGGTAGCTCAGACGGCGGTTCGTCCTCGTTGTCTCCCGTCTCCACGAAATTGCAATTGCCTGTCTTGGTAGGCTTCTTCTTTTTCATGTCCGCGTTCGGCGTTGACGACTGTTCTCTCTTCTTGGATTTGCAGACCTTGGCGATGTGTCCTTTCTTTTGACAAAAATGGCAAACTGCCTCCTTAAAACGGCAGTCGGAGGATAAATGGCGACCACCGCAGCGGTAACACGATGTTCTATAGCTCGGTTGGCTCGGCGAACTGTGCTGTGTGACCTTGCGAATGTTGGCGGTATCCGGGGAAGCGTGCCACTGCTGAGTTTCGGATTCAGCTGCTTCCATTCCTTCCGCAAGTTCCACCGCCCGAGCAAACGCTAAATCGTCTGGCTCGGTGAGCAAGTGCTTTTGGATATTTCCGTTGCGGAGACCACTCACGAACTGGTCGCGGAGGGCTTGATCCAGGTGAGCCTCGAACTTGCAAAACTTAGACAACTTGCGAAGTTCAGCAACGAAGTCAATCACGCTTTCTCCTACTGCTTGTGTTCTCCTGTGGAACCTAAAACGTTCGGATATCACCTTCCTCTTAGGTTGGAAGTGCTTTGTCAAAGTGTCGGACAACTCGGCGAACGTCCTGTCACCTGGCTTCTCAGGAGCTTCAAGGTCCCGTAGCAGTGAGTACGTCTTGCTGCTCAATAGGCCAAGGAAAACGTCCACTTGGTTTCTTTCCTCTACTCTGTTAGCTCTGAAATAAATTGCGACTCGCTCCAAGTAGCTTTCAATACTCTCTGTATCTGAGTCAAAGCGGTCCATAAGACTATACTTTGGAGTAGCCATCCTCGTCGCCAATGTGATATACTCAGAAGTATATTATGAGAATTGATATTAGCAAATCTGAACACACTGAGTACTGACAGTCTGATATACAACAAGGTGACAGGAAGAGGAAGTACTAGTGTAGCTACACAATGAGAGCATGAATTAAGGGCTACATGATACAATACACAAGACACATGACTAAGAGACAATAGTCCATGTAGTTCAATCTTGTCAGTCAGTCAGTAAAAAATTGCGAGTTGTTCAAAGCAATAACGAGCTGTATGCCAAATTTGAAGTCTCTGCAATGCACAAATACGAAGATATAAAAGTTTTTAAACGAGTGGGTAGATAATTAAATTTTTGGAAATTTATGATGTCTTGCACTGTACGCAATGATTTTAACCAGTCATTTCCTGGGTGATTTTAGGTGAAGCGGGTGCATACCAACAATTTTGGGCGGGGCTCGTTTATTGGCTCATGCTCATTTGTGACAATCATCTGATCTGCTGACCGCGAGCACAGACTGTCGATCCAGTCATCAACCGGACAACTAAAACAGCTCTCTGATTACATCAAGTCGTCAACATGTCTCGCAGCAGCACTACCAGCGCTTTCCCAGTGGAAGTCACTGTGGGTGGCGTAGTCGAAGGAGAAAAAGCGGACTACACAAGTGTAATCGGTGCTAGGATGACGTTCACTTATTCCCAGCCGGCTAAGTCGATCCAATGGTTGATTGGTGGACGGGAAAGCACGGTCGCCAACTACATACCCACCACTACGAACGGGCAAGTCGTTTTACTAACAGATGAAGACCTTACCAAACCATCCATTACGTTCTCTTGGTGGAAACCGGGAAAATATCCCCTAGACTAGAGTTATTCGTCGAGACGCCCAGCGGAGAGACACATGGATACTCCAACACTTGCACGATAACAGCACCAAAAGTCAGAGACGTGAACTGCGAAAGCGGAGTGGTAGCGGTGGGGACCGACAACTTGCAAAGACAGCTTATTCGTCTTGCCGACAAGGACGATTTCAACAAAGATGGAATGTACATGAATTTTTTCATTGCAGGAACACAAAGCGTCGCTGGACGTATAGGCGGATTTCAACTAGCCTGCAATGAACGAGTGGCTGACTACTCTGATGGGTCAGTTTTACAATTAACAATAAATGGAACAAACGTTCTTGATGTTGGTCAGTACAATACAGTGCTGTACCAGAACTTCACAGTACCGATTGGAACTACAGGTGTCACTATCAACTATGAACCACATGATGGACCAGGACAAGAACTGGGCCTCGCTGGTCTGAGCACCATGTACATAGGCGACGGTAATCCCGAAGTTCGTCCTGAGACCTATGCAATGTACGCCATGTTCAAAGCTGATCTCCCGGAATCTCTCTGGGTACCCATCCAGGTGTACCACTGGGGTTGGGAGGGGTACACTAAATACGCCAATGGAGCTTGGGGTAACCCACAAGATGCTAAAGTACCCACTCCAATGGCTACTGACCCAACTGGGTTTCCTCTCTGGAATAACAACACAAATGACAAGGAATGGGTGAATTACAATGGATTCACTCGTCACTGAACACATTAATAAAATTATATTGATCTGATCAGACAGTGGAATCATGCAAAGTGCATGAGTAGTAATAGTGAAAGATAATACTGTTTATTGTGTGAGTGATTCTAGATCTCCTTATAATGGCAGAAGCAATAAAATTTAAACAATCATTTGACTATAGTTAGTTTACTCGCGAATTTTAAGCGCAAAAATACTTTTATACAACAAATAAAAATAATTAGTTTAGTTATTGACAGCATATACAATTCTTGGGATTATTTGAGACAGTGTGGTTATAATGACCACACCTCCAACATAACAAATGATAGCAACAATGATAGACACAATGTTGCAGTGCAGCGCTTTTCGAACTTTTAGTCTTCCACCCTCAATATCACCACTTGTAGCAATTGCTCGTCCCTACATGTGTAAAAGTAAATATTATACAGAAATGTTGGTATGCATTACACCTCATAGTTAATCGTACTAGCACCTTGCACTAAGCTAATTTTAAAGATATCAAGTCAGTCACTGAACTAAGGCATTTGTAGTTATTATGCAATTAAACCAAGTGTTAATGTTTATTAATTCTTGCTTACACTCTTAGCATGGAAGATGGCAGGTATAGTACACACAAGAAGATAAGGAGCACACAGCACACACCACAAAAGTGACAACAAAATCGACATCACGTAATAATCTTCCTTGAGTCGTGGTGTTACCTGCCAGAGGAGAACATAATTATATAGACTGATTTCCAATTTACCTATCCTGATCGTACCTGATGTAATGGTGGTAATGAGGGCTGCATCGTTAGTGGTGCGGGGCTATAGCCTTGGGTGACGCCATAGCCATATTGCTGCTGGACGGCTGGGTAAGGCTGCGTTGCAACAGACCCATACTCAGGAGGTCCTGCGTTGCCTAGATAGTCGAGCTTCTCCGAGTATGGAGGAGGCTCGTCTTTAGCAGCACAGAAAGGCTCTTCGGCGAAGAACGATCGAGATTCCTTAGCCATACTCCCAAAATGCACCGCTGTTTACATTCAATGGGATATTGATGAAATTCATGATTGCAAATAATTGTGAGCCTATAACGAACAATATTCACAACAACAACATCTTGAAGAGTATAATAATCGATAGCTTCATGTGTTAGTGCACAAGAAACTTTGAAATCAAACAACGTCGTCTATACAGAAACAGCTAGTACTGAAAAAAATTGTGCTAGCACTCAGACTCATTTTATCTTATTGATGCATGATTAGTTTGTATGTATATTATTGCTCCTATCACTGCAGCGATAGCAGCTGTGTAGCCAAAGACAGCTCCAACAATAGCCGCAATGTTGCAGCGAAGTGCCCATTTAACTCTCTGTTTTCCTCCTTCGGCATCTCCATTTCTTGCCATCTTCTGTCCCTATTGTGTGAAGAACAGCGTAGAACTTAAGATAGCTGCATGTATTTCATTCCATTTACAAACATTTCACTAAAATGTATACAGACCTTCGGCATGATGCTTGAGAGCAAAATTGTCAAATGGGCGTTGGCTACTAGGCCATGTTATAGGCCAACGCCCATTCCACAATCTCTGCTGTCAAGCAACTTGAAACGATCTGTATACCACAGTAGTATTGCACCAGAATCTCTCTCAATGATAATAGTGACCAATTATGCACAACCTGGTAAGCCTGGATCATCACTCATCTCTCATCACTATATTTCACTGATCCATAACTAATCTCTCACTGATCCCCAGACTCGCATTTTCTATACGCATTAATTTTTATGATTGTGATAACAAAACTGACAGTTAAATCACTCATTGTCAAATTGTAGCCAGCATGATGTGCTTGCATGTATTTTGGTATAATAATTACGCTGTTGGTATACTTCACACCAAAATGAATACTCTCCATCATGATAATAGCTACAGGCGGCAGGCCGAGCTGATGTGAAGTGCATATGAGGCATTGACAGTGCATATTATATAGGGCCTGGATTCTCAACTAAAAGCATAATCTACAATATCAGCATGGTATACATAGCATGCACCTATACCATGCTGGGATTGTACTAGAGTGCTATTGTCTTCAAATCACATAGTATACGTAGACTAGATATGCTTGTATGTATGTACAATAAATTACTATAGGTGTATAATTATTATACTGACCACTATTATTAGGTACATTATACTACCAAGAACACGACCTTACCAGCAGCTATACAGCTCATTCAATGCTACACCAATAGGAATATACAAATGGTGTACGTTACCAAGTTAGCAGGTACGAGACACCAAAAATAGCATAACTCACTAGCTATAATAATACGAACCTACAGTTAATAATTATAATTATTTTGTTATCTTGAAGAGTGGTTCCTCTCATGAAAGAGTCACACAAAAGATGACTAATTTTGTGTATTCTAACTCAATTTTCAGATATTATTTTTTATATGTTCACTTATCATCGATATTAAATTTTAATGAGTTCACTTACACTTATGGCAATGAAAATGGAGGGTATTGTAAACACAAGGAGATGAGGAGAAAAGATACAGCACAACACTGACATAAAAATCGACAATCTTAAATAAGCAACTGCATTCCTAGCTTGTTGTGTCATCTAAGAACAAAATTAATTATATAAATGAATTGTAATTAAATATTCACATTGTACCTGAACTGCAGGCGGCTGCTGTCGTGATGCTAATAATGGCTGGGTTGCTACTGGTGGTGTAGTAGCATTGTAGCTCTGTGACCGCTGAGGGGCGATGCCATATGGCTGGTATGCCGGGCGTGTAGCGGCGACTGAGCCATACTGTGGAGGCCGTCCTAGTTGTGAACTAGTCACTGTGGGGGCACCGCTTGGAGCAGGATCCGTGGCCGAGTAAGGTGGAGGAGAGTCGAGCTGCTGCTCCGTGTCGGACAAAGGCATTGATCTGGCAGCCATGTCTTCTACAGTGAAATGGAATTCATGACTCGTCCATCTGATAACGAACGAGTTGGCTTCCTGTGGTACAAATTATTATTATTATCTGAAGTGTGATGTTACAGTTTAATCTAGATCATGTGCATGGTGCATAAGGAGAAATACATGTATATTTTACCATACCCTTAACTTGCGGCTATCGTGATCACTCTTGCCGACACTGCACATGATGCAGGTGACTAGATTAGTAACATGACGTCACACAGACTATAGGCTAGCATGGCCGATCCTGTGTGTGAGTCAGTTACATATGGCAGAATGAATCTCTTGTAGAACAAGATCATTGGGACGCAATAACAAATTATTCATAGCTGCATGTCAGTAGCACTGCATATAAGTCTTGCCGGTGCATGTGATCTGTGTACAGTACAATATTCATCACTGATGAAGAATGGTAGAAAGTCAGTACTACTGCAATTCTTTAACTAGTTTGCTAAGTTAAATCTGTGGATGCTGATTGAGTTGTACTTCATATGTGAGTTATAACTGATGACAACTTATTGTTTTGCCGGAAAAGATATGACAGACAGATAGACACGTTAGACGACATTGATTGTAATACATACAATTATGTACTGCATAGAGTGCATGAACACAAATGTCGACAGCAAGCTGCATACAGTTTAGCTAGTTCGCAACAGAAGGAGGAGGAGGTTTGTAAGGAGGAGGTTCATCTCTAGCAACAGAGAATGACTCTTCGGCGGAGAACAATCGGGATTCCTTAGCCATACTCCCAAAAATACACTGCTCAGTTTAGATATTAATGAACTTCATGAGTGCAAATAATTGACTATAATTATATAACTCACAAGAAAAACATCTTGACGAGTAGTAATTGATGGCTTTATTTGTAGACACAAGAAACTTTTAAATTAAACAAGTCTATTGAACAGAAACATTACTGAAAATCAATTTGTGCTATAGCGGTCAGATTAAAAAATTTATCTGGATTCTTATTTCGTTTCGTAGTAATATACTACTATCACTACTGTGATAGCAGCTATCCAACCAAAGACAGCACCAACAATAGCCGCAATGTTGCAGCGATATGCCCATTTAACTCTCTGTTTTCCACCCTCAGCATCTCCATTTCTTGCCATCTTCTGTCCCTATTGATATGTGTGAAGAAGAGTGAAGAACATAAGATGGCAGCATGCACTACATCCCATTACTCACAATGATTATCATAATACATAATAGTATTAATTGTGCACCAGAATCACTCTCGATGATAATAGCAACCAATTATGCACAACCTGGTATATAAGATCATCACTCATCTCTCACTGATCCATCACTCATCTCTCACTGATCCATCACTCATCTCCCACTGATCCATCACTCATCTCTCACTGATCCATCACTCATCTCCCACTGATCCATCACTCATCTCCCACTGATCCATCACCGTCATCTCCCACTGATCCATCACTCATCTCTCACTGATCCATCACTCATCTCCCACTGATCCATCACTCATCTCCCACTGATCCATCACTCATCTCTCACTGATCCATCACTCATCTCCCACTGATCCATCACTCATCTCCCACTGATCCATCACTCATCTCCCACTGATCCCTGCACTTTCTACACATTAATTTTTGGCATGATGCATGTGTTAATTTGGGTGGTACTTATGCATGCCGCATTCAGTTGGTATACTTCACACCAAAACGTCCATCATGACTTCTATTATAGCTACAGGCAGGAAGAGCTGATATGAGGCATTGACGGTGCATATAGGGCCTGCATGGATTCTCAACTTGACAAAAAGTATAATCTACAATATCAGCATGGTATACACAGCGCAGCTTGGACCTACCATGATGGAATTGTAAGGCTAGAGTGCTATTGTCTTCAAATCACATAGTAGATATGCCTGCATGTATACATACATGTACGCTAAAGACACTATACTATAATTGTACTGACCACTATAATAGCTATCAAGAACACGACCTTATCAGCAACTATACTCAATGGGCGGAGCCACGGGGCATACAGTAGTCGTGTTGTCATTCAGTCATTCTGTCAGTCTGTCGCAACGATTTCTCGTAGCTCGCTGAAAATTAAGCGCTGAAACGTGCAACACAAGCTAAAGTCGACATTTGCTTGAAAATGAATTGTAAGGATTTTTGTTGTAAGGCTCTGTTCGTGAGTTACTGCGTCACCTGGTTCGGTTTTGTAGCGCGCGCTGAAAGTTAAGCCCTGAAACTAGCAATGCAAGTAGAACACGGTATTATCTCGCTTTCGATCTTGTGAAAACTTTATGCGAAGCTTAGTTAGTGAGTTATGGCGTAATTTGCTCACTCGCGATTGATCATGGCTGTTGCTGGCGATCTGGAGTTCTTCAAAGGCAACGCTATCCACAGTTGACTACCTAGAAGCTGATAGGTTAGAATTTCACTACAGGATAGCGGCGCAGGTCCAGAGAAATTGTGCTGTAGAAGCTATCTCGCTCGTGTTCAGTATGCATAGGCTGTACTGAACATTGTAGACACGCCCAGTTGAATTGTGGTCAGCACGGGTTGGCATAACTATTGCTTTGTACAGAAGGTATAATAGCTGCAGTTTACTGTGTATGTTTTTAATTTCTTGAGATGAGCAGCTTTTCAAGTTAAAGTTGGATGACTCCTATGATTAACTTGCTAGGATTATTATTTTCTTTTCTCTACTCCTTTCTACATCTCACTAGTATAATTATGTAAAATAATCCTTGCCATTATTGAATACCATGTCAGATTTAATGTCTCTCACATGAGGTGCAAAATTAAGCATGATGAACTTTAATTTGTGAACTTCGTAATGATTTTATAAGTTGTCAACCACTAACATAGTGTTCAACTAGCACTAAACAGCAGACTTTCATTACTGCTTGTGTATTTCAGTTCAGCGTATTTAGTCAGACAGGCATGTATGCATAACATTCCACCGAGGCATAAGCACCTTTGGTGCCTAGTTTAGCAGGCATGAGATGCCAAAATAGCATAACTCACTTGCTATTATTATGCCTCGGTGGGCGGAGCCACGAGGCATACTGTAATCGCGTTGTCTGTCGTTCACTCTGTCTGTCGCAACGATTTCTCGTAGCTCGCTGAAAACTAATCGTTGAAACAAGCAACACGGGTAGAAATCGATACTTGCTCGGATTTGAATTTTCAGAAGTTTGATTTTAAAGCTTAGTGCGTAAGTTACCGCGTGAATTGCTCACGGCTGGCTTAGTTTTGTAGCGCACGCTGAAAGTTAAGCTCTGAAACTGGCAATGCAAGTAGTGCACGGTATTATCTCGCTCTAGAACATGTGAAAACTTTATACGAAGCTTTGTTCGTGAGTTATGGCGCAATTTACTCACCGGCTCGCCATCGAGCTGTTGCTGGCGATCTGGAAAGGCAAAGCTATCCACAGTTGACTACCTAGAAGCTTATAGGTTAGAATTTCACTACAGGACAACAGCACAGGTCCAGAGAAATTGTGTGAGTAAGATAATGGAAGCTATCTAGTATGCATGGGCTAGCCTGTACTGAACATTGTAGACACGCCCAGTTGAGCACTGATTGGCTTCTGATTGCATAACTAAAGCACTGCATTGTGATTGCTGTACAGAAATCCTGTATACATGCATCTGCCGTGTTTGTGGAATGGTGGATAGTTTTGTTTGTTGATAATGTGTCATTCATTCTGTCTGTCTGTTACACTATTTTTGCGGCGCACGCTGAACGGTGAGCTCTGAAGCTTGCAATGCAGGTAGAACTCGATACTATCTCGGTTGTGTATTAGCGAAAGTTCGATGCAGAGCTTTGTTCTAGAGTTATGGCGCGGTTTGCTCACCTATAGATGGCTTTGCTGACGATCAGGACTTCTCAGAAAACAAAACTACTCACAGCAGACTGCCTAGTAGCTTGTAGGTTAAATTTATACTACATGATGGCAGCGCAGGTCCGTAGAAACTGCGCGAGGAAGCTACTTGTAACCAGAACCCGGCAGGTTACTGCCATTCAATGCATAGGCACGCCTAGTTAATTAAAATAATATTAATAATAATTACTCAGCACTGTTTGGCTTCTGATTGCATTAACTACAAGTTTGCTATATTGCTTCTGCTCGTGCTATATTCGAATGCTGGCAGCTGAATATGAATATTACTCTGTTATAGCATTACATGCTCAAATTTTAACATCCACCGAGGCATAACCAGCACCAATGGTGCATTTTTTACCCTGCAGTTGATAGATTTTGAATAGTGGTTCTGTCACGCCGAAAATTGTCCGCCTACGAAAATTATCCTAGGATACTTTTCGGTTTGAACGAAAATGATCCGCCTTGGACAGATTTAGTCCTAGCCGAGAATCTCTCGCGCATGCCTGTTCAACCCTTTAAAAGCAAGAAAACACCGATTGTGATGCTGCCAAAGACTTATTTCGAGTCGAAATGCCCTATAATCAGTATATAATGCGTGCCTAACTGCCTTACCGAGCTCAGCCTACAAGGCTAACAGTGCAGCGGACCACAATGATACAGAGCTAGTTCCTGCAGATGCATGCAGTGTAGCCTGAGTTTCTCAGTCCTGCTGATCATGAGACCATGCAGCTCAGTAGCCTGCGCAGCTCAGTAAGACTTAGGCTACATGCACTACACTGCCCAGGCAATGCAGCTGTGCTGAAATCAGTACCAGAAAACTGACTGAACTCAGTGAGCTAACTTCTCTCTGGATCTGATGGTGCTACAAAAGTAGTACTCTGAACTATAGCTCTTTGTAGTAATCTTTTGGTAATCCGTCAGTCTTGTACATGTACGTAGTCAGTCAGTCTGTCACCTTCTATTATGTTTGTCATGAGTGTTGTAAGTCATTGTTCCTCTCCCTGTTTAAATACTGTGTGTTGTGATGATCACACTACTTACACTCTTCTTCTTAGTCTATTGGTACCAAAGATAATTAAGTGTTCTTCAGGAACGAGAACGGTGACATAGTTTTAAAGTTACGTAAGCTGGACATGCAGCAGGTTAACCGTCCATGATGTACTCATTAGTGATATAGCTACAAGTTTTTGAATCCAGCCAGCATGCAAAAGCTAGAACAATGAGTACTTGTAGCTACTTGTTGATGAGGCAACATGGTTCATTTTAAAACTTTTCACTAGATGTTGTTTGCAGAGTACTGATGACAGTACAATGGATTCTGTTATTGCCAATGCATGTGTATCAATAGATTGAAATCTTCTTACTAGAGATTAAGCAGATGTGAATAGTGAGTAGAGCTATAGAACGTACAATGGCATTGATACTATTATCTACAAAACTACATGCATGCATGTGTGCATGATGATGAAATGTTACTTTTGCACACAAACTTTTAATAATTATTGTCACTGAAAACAACAAGCTAACTCTTCATTCATAACATACTAATAAAAATATATATCATGTGTTAAAATTAGATCTATAGCCCACAAGACCCACAATTGTAGGACAGTTTTCGTTAGGTTCTTATTTTGTCCTAGGACAGTCTTCGTTGGCTTTTTATTTTGTCCTAGGACAATTCTCGTTGGCGTATTTAGTCCCAGGACAGTTTTCGTCGGAATATTTTAGTCCTAGGATAATTTTCGTCGGAATATTTTGGTCCTAGGACAGTTCCCGTCAGCTTATTTTGTCCTAGGAGAGTTTTCGTTGACGCTTTTTGTCCTAGGACAATTTTGTGTCGGCTAGGACAAAAAAAAACGTCGATCCAATTTTGTCCTAGGACAAAATTCGTCAATCAATTTTTATCCTAGGACAATTATCGTCAGCTGAATTTTGTCCCATGGGACAATTTTCTGGTAGGACAGATATCGCTGTGACAGTTCCTCTCAGGCTCACACAAAAGATTTTTAATTTTTGTATAACTCAATTTAAGTCAGTGAAACTATATATTAGTTTTTTTCACTTACACTTCTGGCAATGAAAATGGAGGGTATTGTAAACACAAGGATATGAGGACAGCACAAGCCGCACAATACTGACATAAAAATCGACAATCTTATAGCAACTGCATTCCTTGCTTGTTGTGTCATCTAAGAACAGATATAGAATGTGTAATATAGACTATTAAATATATAGTCACATTATACCTGTCGTGATGCTAACAATGGTTGGGTTACTACAGGTGGTGTAGTAGTATTGTAGCTCTGTGACCGCTGAGCGGGGGCGATGCCATATGGTTGGTATGCGGGGCGTGCAGCGACGACTGAGCCATACTGTGGAGGCCGTCCTAGTTCTGTGGTCACTGCGGGGCCGTTTGCAGCAGGATCCGTGACCGAGTAAGGTGGAGGAGCGTCGAGCTGTCGCTCGGACAAAGACATTGACCTGCCAGCCATACCTATTAGGTTCCGGTTAGGTACAGGAGGAATGCCGCCTACTTAATATTCATAATACAGTTAACCACACCCACTCTTGAATGAATATTGGTTATCTTTCCCGCGCGACCCGCGAAATCTAAATCTAACCTCTGGTAGCTCGCAGCTGTACAGGCTTCTAGCGCTAGCTAGATCTAAGACCACAATGTCTGCCAGTCTTGGAAAGAAGATTAGCACGAGATTAGCACGAGCCACGAGCCAACAATGAATCAGACGCTACCGGTAAGACCGATTGATCAGCTGCTGCTATTATAAATTATAATATATAGGAATAAAACTGCTGGGTAGATGCACTGGTTACAGAATATTGTCGATTGAAAATATCTCACAAGGGAGAGAAGGCAACATCTTGTCGAGATTGCTTTGAGAGAGGTGTCTCCGTGAGTACTTGCCGCCGTCATTGTGGTCGGGGAGTACCTACTAGTTATGAACCAATTGGGCTAGAGCTTGACGTTCCACAGTGTGTCAGTGATCTCCAAAGTGTTACTGTTTCTCACTCCAAAAACTGTGACAGGGTATGTATTACTCAGAAGAGGCGTGGGAGGAATGGATGAAAACATTGCAAGTCAGCAGAGTGTTAGTGTCGACTCTGTTATGGAACTTTTTCCGATAAGCATGTGCCCATATCTGCATGTGAGAAAGAAAATTTAAATTAATAACTTTGACCGAGACTTTATAGTGCTGCACGTGTATAATAATTATGCAGTTATACATTCAACGTTTATTAACTGCTAGAAACCAAGCATAATAATGGATACTTCTTTAATCAATGATACAAACCATAGTAGCTATACATGATGGTGTGCCTATGCAATTTACATAACATGACATCCATTCAGAATTCATGTACACTTGAAGCTTTTTGTTTCTAACATACCAGGGTTGACTCTCAATGTCTCGCCATTTCTCATCCAACTAGAATGAACACAATAATATTATTATTGTGATACATAGTAATAATTATAATGTATAGACATGTAAAACAGAGTGGTACAATGTACCTGTAATTGCATAATTATGCAAAGTGTTTTAAGTATCTCAGAACAGACTCCTTATCAGAATGTGAAACTTCATTAGCACCTTTGTTGACCCAATGTTCCCATGCTTGTGCTCTGTGAAAGTCGCAGAGCAATCGGAAACAGGACGGAAATAGACTCCCAATAGCACCTAGCTCGACACTACTTTTATCTGTCATAAAGAACTATGGAGACCAATTGCTATTCCACTCGTTTACAATCCGTAGACCCTCTGAGACAAGTATAGCTACAACCCTTCCACTCCCAATAGATGTTTTCATAGTGGCAAAGAAGCAAGAGAAGCCATATTTGGTAGTACGATAGATGTTGTCCATCATATTAATCACTAGTCTCATCCCCAGACCACTCTCCCTTCCGCTATGCTTGGGAGGGTCTGGTTAAATGAAGGCAAATTCCTGGTTCAATGACGTAATTGTCACACGCGAAATCATGTGCACAACAATTAGCTACCTGGTCTTCCATCAAGCTTCAAAGGACACACAACTATAACTATGCTAGATTTACTGTTACGAATCAAGTTGAAGATACTTGGTAGGACTAGGTAACAAAGAGACTTCTCAGCGCCTGTAGGAAGAGAAACAAACCCGCTACGAAATTTACCACGACTTCTTGCTACTCAGCCGACAAACACGAATATCCAAGCTGTTCAGCGCTCTTCGATATCGATTCCATGATACATTGTAGCATTCCTTGGGTAAGGCAATGTCGCATGCAGGTCATGTGAATTTTGGGAAATACTGCAATGTGATTGGTATTTCACAATTCTGAGAATGAAACATCACGGAACCAGGAATTTGCCTTCATTTAACCAGACCCTCTCCCAAGCATAGCGGAAGGGGTGTGGTCTAGCTGGGGACGAGACAAATACCCTGTCACACAGTTTTCAGAGTGAGAAACAGTAACACTTTGGAGATCACTGACACACTGTGGAACATCAAGCTCTAGCCCAATTGCTTCATAACTAGTAGGTACTAGCTCCCCAACCACAATGAGTTAGGCAGCAAGTACTCACGGAGACACCTCTCTCAAAGCAATCTTGACAAGATGTTGCCTTCTCTCCCTTGTGAGACATTTTCAATCGACAATATTCTGTACTCCTCTTTCTTTTCAGGCAACCAGTGGCGCATCTACCCTGCAGTTTTATTCCTATTTAGATTATTATTATAATTTATAATGGCAGCAGCTGATCAATCGGTCTTACCGGTAGCGTCTGATTCATTGTTGGCTAAGGGCTAGTGCTGATCTTCTTTCCCAGACATTGTGGTCTTAGATCTAGCAAGCGCTAGAAGACTGTACAGCTGCGAGCTACCAGAGGTTAGATTTCGCGGGTCGCGCGGGAACGATAACCAATATTCATTCAAGAGTGGGTGTGGTTAACTGTATCACGAATATTAAGTAGGCGGCATTCCTCCTGTACCTAACCGGAACCTATCTATTATAACTGAAATGAAATTCATGATTGTCGGATCCGACAAGTGATAACTGACAAGTTGGCTTCCTGTGCTACAAAGTAGTGATAACTAAGTGACAGTGACAAATTAATGATGTGCTCCAACTGATTCAGTTTCAGTTATATAATCCGAAGTCTACGGTGCATAAGGATAAATTTAATTATAATTTACCGCATGATACCCGGGCCCTTGCGTCTCAGTATCATGATCACTCCGACACTGCATGCATGCAGACGACTGGTAACATGACATATATACAGACTAGCATGACCGATCCTGTGTGTGAGTTACAGAATGAATCTCTTGTAGAACAAGATCATTGGGCACGCAATAAAAAAAAATTAACCTATGTTATACCTGCATGTAGCCCTACATACATGTAATGATAAGTATTCGTGGCTGGTGCATGTCAGTGCTCAGTGTACATGTAGCGCTTTATCATGAAGAATTGTAAAAATGTAACTATACTGCTAAGTTAAGTTAGTGGATGCTGATTGAGTTGTACTTCATATGATACATAACTGATGACAACTTATTGTTTTGCCGGCACCAGCTCGCGGAAAAGATATGACAGACAGACAGACATATAGGACAACATTGATTGCAATACATAATGTACTGCATGAACACAAATGTCGACAGCAAGCGGCATACAGTTTAGCTAGTTCGCAACAGATATAATTACTGGGATGATTGTGCCCAGTATTGGTATACTACCACAACTAGTGTGATGTAACCAAAGACAGCACCAACAATGGACGCTATGTTGCAGTACAGAGCGTGTTGATCTTTCTGCTTTCCATCCTCAACATCTCCATCTCTTGCCATCATCCGTCCCTAAAGAAATGAAGAGAAGAAGAGTGATGATAATATTATCAATAGTCAGGTAATGTGACTCAAAATCAAGCTGGGGGAAGCATCCCACTACTAATTCTGTATTAGGGAGGTACGGTAGTGCCTCCCTATGTAGGGTTGAACGGGAAAACAAGATGGCGGCTACATACATGTATTAGCGTTCAAACGCTGATATTTCGCCTGGTGATGAATTGTATACGTCAAAAGACTCCTAAATCTGCTCTCTAGCGTTGCCCCATCTTACAGTAGCAAGGAGATCGCTCGAAATTGTTACTAAAGTAACGAACCTGGAAACGGTGAAAATCGAGTTTCGTCATCTTCGTTTTCTTCTTTCTTTCTTTCTTTCTTTCTTTCTTTCTTTCTTTCTTTCTTTCTTTCTTTCTTTCTTTCTTTCTTCTTTCTTTCTTCTTCAGCGCGCCTAGCGCCTTTACGCGAGCAATGCTGGGACCAAAACACCCACGAACAGTCGTGAAATTCTCCTGGCAGGTGCCTTTTGAACTTTGTTTTTAGCGAAACGGCGATATAAATTCCGCGAGATCTCGATCGTGATCCATTGTCAGCTATGTGTTAGACGCCATTATTGTGATTGCGCAATACGAGTATACGCACGTGACCAAGAAGTGGTTAGCGCACGTGACCAAGCACTAACTTGAGTATCGCCACGCCGTATGGATCACGGAGAACACATATTGTCTGGAGTCTTTGAAGAACGGTAAGCTCGTATAGGATCACCATTCTGCGCTTGCCAGATAATTACAACCGCCCAACAGGTATACAAACAAGTGTGGGCGGGGCTCGTCATACAAGCGTAGGCGAGCTGATATGTACAGCATAACAATTATTTTTAGCTACATATACATGTATACAAGTTTGAAATTCTTAATAATAAAGAAAAGCCATCAACAACAGGAAAACTAAACCATTGGTGGAAACAAAGACGGCTCAGTACGTGCATGATATTGAACTGCACTTCACTGAAAAAGAAAAAAGGACACAAACAAGAAATTAAAAAGATTTCTATCGAAATCAAAAGGATGTAGGGTTGTGAAATCTACCACTGGTCCATAATGCAATCTAACAAGGAACAAGCATGGAATGGTTACACGATTGACTTGCTAACAGACCATAGATCCCTACATCAGTGGCTGTATATAAGATGTCACAAGCGGAATGCACGTCAGGTGTCAACAGCAACTAGGCTGACCTAGCTATAGCCAACCACAGCAGCCACTGATGTAGGGATCTATGGTCTGTTAGCAAGTCAATCGTGTAACCATTCCATGCTTGTTCCTTGTTAGATTGCATTATGGACCAGTGGTAGATTTCACAACCCTACATCCTTTTGATTTCGATAGAAATCTTTTTAATTTCTTGTGACTACTTTGTAACCATTTTGATTAATTATAGAATTACTATATAGTGTGGTTTGTGGACTATTGTACAGCTTTTGAACGTGCTGACAAATGTGAAACTTTACTTATGAAATCCGTGAGTCAGCAAGTGACAACTGATACATCACAAGAATAATTATCGAGTACATCTGCAATGGCAGTGATGATAATACTCAATACAGTCATGCACAACTAAGCAAAAAGTTGCCGACAACAAATCACACAAGCAGTCAAAAAAATTAATTTGAACCAATTTTGCTGCATGAAACCTGAATAAACCTCTAATAGTGTTCAACTTAGCTTCATGCATCAATAATCACCAGTTTTAAAATCTTCTTCAGCGCGCCTAGCGCCTTTACGCGAGCAGTGCCGAGACCAAAACACTCACGAACAGTTATGAAATTCTCCTGGCAGGTGCCTTTTGAACTTAGTTTTTAGCGAAACGGCGATATAAATTCCGCGACTTCTCGATCGTGATCCATTGTCAGCTAAGTGTTAGACGCCATTATTGTGATTGCGCAATACGCACGTGACCAAGCAGTGGTTAGCGCACGTGACCAAGCACTAGCTTGAGTATCGCCACGCCGTATAGATTACGGAGAACACATATTTGTCTGGAGAGAACGGTAAGCTCGTATAGGATCACCATTCTGCGCTAGCCAGAGAATTATAACCGCCGTACAGGTCTACAAACAAGTGTGGGCGGGGCTCGTATGCACTGCATGCATGCATGCGTAGGCGAGCTGATATGTACAGCATAACAATTATTTTTAGCTGCAAGTTAAAAAATTTTAATAATAAAGAAAAGCCATCAACAACAGGAAAACTAAACCAATGGTGGAAACAAAGACGGCTCAGTACGTGCATGATATTGAACGGCACTTCACTGAAAAAGTAAAAAGTACACAAACAAGAAAATTAAAAAGATTTCTATCGAAATCAAAAGGATGTAGGGTTGTGAAATCTACCACTGGTTCACAATGTAAACTAACAAGGAACAAGCATGGAATGGTAACACGATTGTCTTGCTAACAGACCATGATAGATCCCTACATCAGTGGCTGTACATAAGATTCAATATTTTGTCACAAGCTGAATGCACGTTAGGTGTTAATCAACAGCAACTTGCTGAACTAGCTATAGTCTGCTAGAGCAGCCACTGATGTAGGGATCTATGGTCTGTTAGCAAGTCAATCGTGTTACCATTCCATGCTTGTTCCTTGTTAGCTTACATTGTGGACCAGTGGTAGATTTCACAACCCAACATCCTTTGATTTCGATAGAAATGTTTTTAATTTTTAAATATTATGTTTGATGTCTACAGAGTCCAGATCTCAGAGTGGTCAAGTTTTACGCTTTTAGAACATGGGCTAATATTACACCAGCTTGTTGTAGTTTACATTGCGGCCTGTGTAGCTATCGATTACATGCATATAATACATGTAAATTTGCATAATAATATTATGTGCATCCGATACTTGTATACAGTCATGCACAACTAAGCAAAAAGTTGCCGACAACAAATCACACAAGCAGTCAAAAAAAATTAATTTGAACCAATTTTGTTGCATGAAACCTGAATAAACCTCTAATAGTGCATTATTGTAGTGTACTGAAGAAGAAGAGGAAATTCGATTTTCACTGTTTCCAGGTTCTTCACTTTAGTAACAATTTCTGGCAATCTCCTTGCTACTGTAAGATGGGGCAACGCCAGAGAGCAGATCTAAGTGTCTTTGGACGTATAAAATTTATCACCAGGCGAAATATCAGCGTTTGAATGCTGATACATTGTATGTAGCCGCCATCTTGTTTTTCGTTCAACCCTACGTAGGGAAGCACTACCGTGCCTCCCCAATTACCAGCTAACTATAGTATTACGGTGTTTACTACAATGGTGCTATCATAGATAATACAAGTGGATATGCAACGTGTCCGCATACTGCTAAATTTCCTGAAGACGTCACTGCAGCGGGTGATACGGATCTAAACTACGGAATTCCGTAAATGAATTGGCGCGCGAGCGCGCGTGTACTCAGCTAGCTAGCCGTGCAAGACAGTAGTAGTGCTTCTCGCAGCGTTTGTGCTACTATTAAAGAAGAGAAAGCTTTGATATTCCAGCAAATCTATTCTATAGATGCATCATATTGTTTATGCACAGTGAATCCTTAGTATTGTGAATAACTTTGGTATAAAGGATGGAATTGTTGCTGTGCTTTACTGTGTGTTGTGGCTTGCTCAGAAGCGCAGTGTGTTTGTAAACACCCCAGTTAGTTGTACAAAGAGCTGAATTCCTGGATAGTAATATCAGCCTTCACTTAGAAGAAAATGTAGCCAAGTTTCTGTCTAAAAAGCAAATCAGAGCTGCAGACCAGCATTCTGGCTCTAGCTGCAAAAATACAACACAGAACGTCTTAAAATGCAGCCAGTTAGTTACAACTAGTAACTCCAGTTTCAAATATCCAACAAGAACGCTCCAGACATGTTCAGTACGACTAGTACAGTCTAAAAAGAAGCAAGAACAGCTTGTCCTTGGATTAAAACCACTGTAACAAGCCATTGCACTGTACTCGAGCAACGAATTGCTGCTAGTTTGCTGCGCTGGACAGTACTGAGTGTCTAGAGTCGGTCTACAACACATCTGGGGTCCTACAATTCCACCAAGAACTTGATTTCTCTATAAAACTGAAGTTGACCCTTGGGCTGGCGCAAGTGTGAAGGCGCTAATAGTCCCGTGAGATCTCACAGGTGAGCCTCTGAGGCGTGGGAGTACCGCTGCAGTGACTGCTTCAGCAGCCTCCGTGTATTTTCCCGTATACGCGCTCGTTGCATATCCACTTGTACTGTATTATCTATGGTGCTATTGAGATATAATTATTTTGTTGCTGAAAGTGTAGACATGCTTGCTTGCTTGCTTACTCGTCTGGCAATGAAGATGGCTGGTATGGTGCACACACGGAGATAACTGAGGAGCCCATAGCAAACACCACAACACTGACTGCAGAATCGACATCATGTAGTAGTCTTTCGGCTGTGAGCTTTGATTGCACTTGAGCTGAAGAAGAACAGAAGGATTTTCAGTACAAGGCACGGATATAGTTGTCAAGGAAAGTTCACCCGAACAGGCTGTACTTGAGTAGGCTGCATAGCTATTGGTGCGCTGTAGCCCAGCAGTTGAACACCCTGTGGGTAGCTATGCTGCTGCTGAGGAGGAGGGTACTGCTGGGTAGGATATGGTTCAGTCGTAGGGTAGCCTTGAGAGTGACGCCATAGCCATATCGGCTGGGCAAGGCTGTGTTGCAACAGAGCCGCACACCGGCTGAGGAGGTCCTGCGTTGCTTGGAGAGTCGAGCTCAGTAAGGAGGAGGTTCGTCTCTAGCAACAAAGAATGGCTTTTCGGCGGAGAACAATCGAGATTCCTTGCCATACTCCGCTGCTGTTTAGTAATACATTCAATGGGATATTGATGAAATTCATGAGTGTAAATTATTGTCTATGGCGAACAACATTTCACAACAACAACATCTTGAAGAGTAATAATAATTGATAGCTTCATGTAATAGTGCACAAGAAACTTTGAAATCAAACAAGTAGTCGAACAAACAGTACTGAAAAACTTACTTTTGTCAGTATTAGAAATGCCAATGGTAGTGTTGTATTGGTATACTAATACTAAAACTATACTAGAGGGTATTTTGTTTGTTTTAGTATACTAAACTAATACTAGTAGACCAATCATGGCTGTACTAAACTAAAACTACAGTGTTCCACACGAAGAGAGTAAAAAATGGTTTTTGCACATTTTGCTTCATATCTCAGTAACTAATTATCCTACTGGCATGTTGCATGTATCAGAATGATCCTCTATCCTTACTGAACACCCTGATTCATATGGCTTCAAGTCACGTGACATGGGCGTGGCGCAACATGGCGGGATATCGGACCCACTGGAAGGACAAGGTTAGGCAAAGAACTTTTGAATTACTGGTAGTTAAGATTTCTTAACGCTGCATTAAAACCCTCACCCAGGGCGCCTACCTGTGGGCTGAGTGTTTTGCCTTAACTTTCATTAGTTCGGCGTCGGGGAGTAAATAATAGCGTCCTCGACCGATCAAAAGCTTAGGCACGAGAAATCCGATTCTCTGGGAGTTAAGGTCCAAGATTATGAAATTGCATTGCCAATACATTCATCTTTACTTTAGAACTTGCGCAGAGTCTGTAGAAATACGCACATCGACAAACGCGACTGTTCTCTGCTAGAGCGCTGTTTTCTGATCGCCATCTTGCTAGCTAATGGATTTTTGTGATGTCACACGTTGGTTATTAGCCAGTGATGAGTCATAACTATTAAACTGATTCAATGTATTTTGTATTAGTTATGACTCATCGCATGATAATATTTATTATGCGTGACATCACAAAAATCCATTAAACTAGCAAGATGGCGGTCAGAAAACAGCTCTCTAGCAGAGAACAGTCGCGTTTGTCGATGTGCGTATTTCTACAGACTCTGCGCAAGTTCTAAAGTAAAGATGAATGTATTGGCAATGCAATTTCATAATCTTGGACCTTAACTCCCAGAGAATCGGATTTCTCGTGCCTAAGCTTTTGATCGGTCGAGGACGCTATTATTTGCTCCCCGACGCCGAACTAATGAAAGTTAAGGCAAAACACTCTGCCCACAGGTAGGCGCCCTGGGTGAGAGTTTTAATGCAGCGTTAAGAAATCTTAACTACCAGTAATTCAAAAGTTCTTTGCCTAACCTTGTCCTTCCAGTGGGTCGGATATCCCGCCATGTTGCGCCACGCCCATGTCACGTGACTTGAAGCCATATGAATCAGGGTGTTCAGTAAGGATAGAGGATCATTATGATACATGCAACATGCCAGTAGGATAATTAGTTACTGAGATATGAAGCAAAATGTGCAAAAACCATTTTTTTACTCTCTTCGTGTGGAACACTGTAGAACTATAAGTAAATTCTCACTGCAAACTAAACCATAACTAAATGTTTTTTCATTTAGTTTTAGTGTCCAGCTTCCTCAGCCCCAGCCAGTAGAGCGTGTTTTTTCGACAGCAGGAGAAGTTACAATTGGAAAGCGAAATCGACTAATAGATTTAAACTTAGAGCGTGAAGTATTTGTTAGGCAAAATAAAAATGCCCAATTTCTGCCCAATTTTATACCAAAACTATAATTCAAATTGGTGTACTAAAACTTAAACCAAATTAAATGTGTTATAACTAATACTATAACTAAAAAATAATTATGAAAGTGATTACTATAACTAAAACTAAAATGTAATCTGGCTACTAATACACCACTAGCCAATGGTATTTTATTGCGGCTTCTATCACTCCTACGCTAACAGCTATGAAGCCCAAGATAGCTCCAACAATAGCCACAATGTTGCAGCAAAGTGCCCATCTAACTCTCTGTTTTCCACCCTCAACATCTCCATTTCTTGTCATCTTCTGTCCCTATTGTGTGAAGAATAATGTAGAACTTAGATAACTGCATGTATTCCATTCCATTACAAACATTTCACAAAAATGTATACAGACCTTTGCATGTTGCGTGACAGCAAAATTTTTTTAATGGATGTTGGCTACTAGGCTATAACCATGCTATAGGCCAACGGCCATTTCACAATCTCTGCTGTCAAGCAACTTGCAACGATCTGTGTACCATAGTAGTATTTCACCAGTCTGAGAATCTCTCTCGATGATAATAGCGACCAATTATGCACAACCTGGTAAACCGATCATCACTCATCTCTCACTGATCCCCAGACTACAAACATTAATTTTTATGCCTCAGTGGGTGGAGCCTCGGGGCATACGGTAGTCGGTTTGTGTATCTGTGTACGTTAGGCTACAGCACTGAGAAGGAGCATGAGCGACGTGGTGCAGAGACTGAAGAACAGAGAGAGGACAGGCTGCAGCAAAATGAGAGAGATGCAGCATGAACGACGTGGTGCAGAGACTGAAGAGCAGAGAGAGGACAGGCTGCAGCAAAATGAGCCTTCACTCAACTGCGGCACAATCAGTACATCATGCCTTCCCAAATGCATCTCCTCGGCTAAATACCCATACTTATGGCTACCAACACTACTCTCTCAGGCTCGCCCACAAATGTCCTGCATTTCACTAGTGTAGACATCTCCCATATCGTAGCTGGCAGTTGGCTTGGTGTAAACAGAGATAAAATTGCTAGTTTATACGTGTGGCTTGCACTAAATCAACCGTGTGGCCAACATAGCCACAACCCTGCAGGAACAATAACTAAATTCATATACCAAGTCAGCAAAAAAGGGGACATTTGCCCCTGTCTACGCCACTGGTGTACGTTACCATTAGCAGGCACGATACGCCAATAATAGCATAACTCACTAGCTATACGAACCTGCAGTTAATATAATTATTTTTTTATTTTGAAGAGTGCATGGTTCCTCTCATGCAGGCTCACACAAAAGATGACTAATTTTGTGTTTAGTGAAACATCGATAATTATTCATTTTTATTATGTTCACTTACACTTATGGCAATAAAAATGGAGGGTATTGTAAACACAAGGAGATGAGGAGAGCACAAGATGCACCACAATACGGACATAAAAATCGACATTCTTAAATAAGCAACTGCATTATTCCTTGCTTGTTGTGTCATCTAAGAACAGATACAGAAATGAATAGAATAGACTATTAAATATTCACATTGTACCTGAACTGCAGGCGGCTGCTGTCGTGGTGCTAATAATGGCTGGGTTGCTACTGGTGGTGTCAGAGTAGCATTGTAGCACTGTGACCACTGAGGGGCGATGCCATATGGCTGGTATGGGCGTGCAGCGTTGACTGAGCCATACTGTGGAGGCCGTCCTAGTTGTGAACTAGTCACTGCAGGGGCGCAGCTCGCAGCAGGATCCGTGGCCGAGTAAGGTGGAGGAGCGTCGAGCTGCAGCTCCGTGTCGGAAAAAGGCATTGATCTGGCAGCCATGTCTTTTACAGTGAAATGAAATTCATGACTATAATCCGTCTGATAACGGACGATTTGGCTTCCTGTGCTACAAACTATTATTAATTTTACTTGAAGTGTGACACTCTTGACACTGCACATGATGCAGGCGACACAAAACATTAACTTAGTAACATGACACACAGACTACAGCATGGCCGATCCTGTGTGAGTACATCTTGTTAAATTAGCCATAGCTGCACGTCAGTACCACTGCATATAAGTCTTGCCGGCCGGTACATTGTATACAGTGAAGAATGGTAAAAAGTGACTACTGCAGTTCTTTAGCTAGCTTGCTAAGTTAAGTCTGTGGATGCTGATTGAGTAAGTCTGTGGATGCTGACAACTTATTGTTTTGCCGGAAAAGATATATGACAGCCTCGGACAGACAGACATGTTGGACAACATTGACATATGTACTGCATGAACACAAAATGTCCACAACAAGCGGCATACAGTTTAGCTAGTTCGTATTCGTAACAGATATAATTACTGGGATGATTGTGCCCAGTATTGGTACTACCACAACTAGTGTGATGTAACCAAAGACAGCACCAACAATGGACGCTATGTTGCAGTACAGAGCGTGTTGAGCTTTCTGCTTCCCACCCTCAACATCTCCATCTCTTGCCATCATCCGTCCCTAATAGAAATGAAGAGAAGAAGAGTAATGATAATAATTATTAATAGTCAGGTAATGTGACTCAAAATCAAGCTGGGGAAGCATCCCACTACTAATAATTATTTTGTATGACTACTTTGTAACCATTTTGAATATAAAATGATTATAGTGTGGTTTGTGGACTATCGTACAGCTTTTGAACGTGCTGACAAATGTGAAACTTTACGTATGAAATCCGTGAGTCAGCAAGTGACTATACTAATACATCACAAGAATATAATTAGAGAGAACATTATAGAGTACATCCGCAATGGCAGTGATGATGTACTCAATACAGTTGTCCACAACTAAGCAAAAAGTTGCCGACAGCAAATCACACATGCAGTCAAAAAATTTGAAGCAATTTTATTGCGTGAAACTGAACAAACCTCTAATTGTGTTCAACTTAGCTCAAGTTCAAGCATCAATAATCACCAGTTTTATAAGACACTTCAGTAATGCAATATACACGTACTGACTCAGATATACATAGGCAAATTTACATGTATACATGTAATCGATAGCTATACAGGCCGAAATGGCTACGTATACAACAAGCTGGTGTAAT
The DNA here is from genome assembly GCA_964017065.1 of Haliclona indistincta. Classification (NCBI taxonomy): domain Eukaryota; kingdom Metazoa; phylum Porifera; class Demospongiae; order Haplosclerida; family Chalinidae; genus Haliclona; species Haliclona indistincta. The sequence goes on along the minus strand of OZ024787.1, from coordinate 11,594,627 downwards.
AATTATTAGCTCAAGTTCTAAAACGAGCGTAAACCCACTCTGAGATCTGGACTCTGTAGACATTCAAACATAATAATTACTACCAGCTAACTATACTAGTATTACGGTGTTAACTACAATGGAGCTATTGAGATATATTCTTGTTGCTAAAATAATTTGTAAAAGTGTAGACATGCTTGCTTGCTTGCTTACTCGTCTGGCAATGAAGATGGCTGGTATGGTGCACACAAGGAGATAAGGAGCCCACAGCAAACACCACAACACTGACAGCAGAATCGACATCATGTAATAATCTTCCTTGAGCTTTGGTTGCACCTGATGAATTGAAGAAGAACAGAAGGATTTTCAACACAAGGCACAAGGCAAGTTCACCCGAACTGGCTGTACTTGAGTAGGCTGCATAGCTATTGGTGCGCTGTACCCCAGCGGTTGAACACCCTGTGGGTAGCCATATTGCTGCTGCTGAGGAGGAGGGTACTGCTGGGTAGGATATGGCTCAGTCGTAGGGTAGCCTTGAGGTGGAGGTAGCTGTTGATCATAGCCTCCGGGACTGATCCGCCGGTATCCCACCGCCGACGGGAACTGCTCTGCGTACGGTGGTGGAGCGTACCGGTGTCACGGTGATATGCGACCCCCGGTGATGAGTGACCCCCGGTCACATATCACCGGTGATTTGTGACTCACGCCGCGCACGGCGGGTCACATATCACCGCGCCTTGCATGATCGGATATAGCCTCGTTCTCGGTACCGGCTTTGCAGCTGCTAGCCTGCTTGCAATGGAGGCTGCCACCACCGTGAGCGTCTGTGATCATGAAACTATCGAGGCTGTGAGTGTATAACGTCTGTGATCAGGTCGACTTCAGTTACGATCTGGAACTAGATGCTAATGTAGGCTGCAGTCTGGATCTAGCTAGATGGAGAAGAAGATCCTGTTGTGACGGTGAAATCAGTGAATATCTACCCATAGATGATCTACCAAAAAAAACTTGCAGACTTTAGAACGTGTTGGTTAGATTGCAGGGTTTGTGAGCAGTCATTTTATTGTCAGGGAAAATAAACTCGATTGTGTTAGTATAGATTGCAATGAGCTCGTAGAGTTGTGGCTGTCATCTCTGAGTCAGTCTCCTCAAGTTGCCCAGTGTTCATCGGCTTGTATGGAAACGAGTACGTTAGCCTTGTGTCTGAACAGTTAGACATGCTATGTCAGTGGGTAATGGACTTGGGAAGGAAGCACTGGCAAAATTGATGAAACAACCATGCAAAAGACGGCATTGTAATAAACTGAGTGCAGTAGACAGCCAGTCGACAAGGTAAACAAATTGATACTTGCATAGTGAATGCTATTTTCTTATTTTTATGTAGTAAAGAAAACTGAGATCAGCATGAGGACTCTGAAGACTATAGCTCTTGTCATTCAATACATGGTTTAATCATGTCAATAATTCACAGATTTATTGCCAATTTTTATGATTGGACTGCATGCAAAGTTCAGTAAAATTATTTACACCACTCTCTGCTTCCGGAGGCAAAAAAAAGCATTTAGAAATACTTGCCATGATATTATGCGCGGCTTTTGTTTTCAGAGGGGTCACATATCACCGAGGAGTCACACATCACCGCGGGACTTGCTGCTAGCTCCGGTGATATGTGACCCACCGTGCGCGGCGTGAGTCACAAATCACCGGTGATATGTGACCGGGGGTCACTCATCACCGGGGGTCACATATCACCGTGACACCGGCCCCAGCTAGCTAACGGTGGTGGAGCGTACCCCGGCGTAACTACTAAGTATGGACCTAACAGCGCCCAGTATTCGCCTAACAGCGCCCAGTATGGACCTAACGGCGCCTGTATGGACCTAACAGCGCCAGTATGGACCTAACAGCGCCCAGTATTCGTACAGCGCCCAGTATGGACCTAACGGCGCCTGTATGGACCTAACAGCGCCAGTATGGACCTAACAGCGCCCAGTATTCGCCTAACAGCGCCCAGTATTCGCCCAACATGCCATAATAGTACTGGGCACCGTTAGGTCCATACTGGGCGCTGTTAGGCGAATACTGGGCGCTGTTAGGTCCATACTGGCGCTGTTAGGTCCATGCAGGCGCCGTTAGGTCCATACTGGCGCCGTTAGGTCCATACTGGGCGCTGTTAGGCGAAGGTTTTTAGGGTCTTGGGTTTAGTTTTCGGGCTCTTGAGTGCGAGACCACGCCCATTTTCCGTCGTCCGTTTCCGTTTCCGCCGTCCGTTTCAGTTTTCCGTTTCCTTCTTTTCCATACACCCCTACTAGCTAGCTTGCTATAAGTTAACTTAGTGGATGCTGATTGAGTTGTACTCTATTATGATAGTCATAAAACTGTGACTGACATCTTATTGTTTTGCCGGAAAAGATACAGATAGACATGTTGGACAGGGTGTTGGACAACATTTATTGTAATACATAATTATGTACTGCATGAACACAAGTGTCTACTGCAGCAAGCGGCATGCAGTTCAGTTAGCTAGTCCGCAACAGCTCGTACAATTACTGGGATGATTGTGCCCAGTATTGGTACTACCACAACTAGTGTGATGTAACCAAAGACAGCACCAACAATGGACGCTATGTTGCAGTACAGAGCGTGTTGAGCTTTCTGCTTCCCACCCTCAACATCTCCATTTCTAGCCATCATCCGTCCCTAAAAGAAATAAAGAGAAGAAGAGTAATGATAGTATGACTACTTTGTAACCATTTCGGATATAAAATGATTATAGTGTGGTTTGTCGACTATCATACAGTTTTTAAACGTGCTGACAAATGAGAAACTTAAGCTGTGAGTCAGGAAGTGACAACCAATACATCACAAGAATAATTTTATTAGAGAGAACATTATAGAGTACATTCGCAATGGTAGTTAATATACTCCATACAGTCATGCACAACTTGTTGCCGGCAACAAATAAACATGCAGTCAAACATTGAAGCAATTTTGTTGTGTGAAACCTGAATAAAACCTCTAATCGTGTTCAACTTAGCTTCAAGTATCTGAATAATCACCAGTTTTATAAGACACTACAGTAATGCAATAATTATACATGTACTGACTTGGATGCACATAGGCAAATTTACATGTATACATGTAATCGATAGCTATATACAGGTCGAAATGTAGCTCAAGTTCAAAAGTGTAAACCCACTTTGAGATCTGGACTCTGTAGACATTCAAACATAATAATTACTACCAGCTAACTATACTAGTATTACGGTGTTAACTACAATGGAGCTATTGAGATATATTCTTGTTGCTAAATTTGTAAAAGTGTAGACATGCTTGCTTGCTTGCTTACTCGTCTGGCAATGAAGATGGCTGGTATGGTGCACACAAGGAGATAAGGAGCCCACAGCAAACACCACAACACTGACAGCAGGATCGACATCATGTAGTAGTCTTCTTTTAGCTTTGGTTGCACCTGAATTGAAGAAGAACAGAAGGATTTTCAGTATAAGGCAAGGATATAGTTGTCAGGCAAGTTTACCCGAACTGGCTGTACTTGAGTCGGCTGCATAGCTATTGGTGCGCTGTAGCCTAGCGGTTGAACACCCTGTGGGTAGCCATATTGCTGCTGTTGAGGAGGAGGGTACTGCTGGGTAGGATATGGTTCAGTCGTAGGGTAGCCTTGAGGTGGAGGTAGCTGTTGATCATAGCCTCCGGGACTGATCCGCCGGTATCCCACCGCCGACGGGAACTGCTCTGCGTACGGTGGTGGAGCGTCGCTAGCGGTAGAGACGGGCTCTTCTGGGAACGCTTCCTTTCTTTTCTCTTCCATAATGACGATGATCGTGACTCGACTGGTGTCAAAGTGCCGACAGCATGCCGAGAGCGTCGAGCCCCGCCCTATACACTGCCCACGCATCACGCGTAAGGCACGGCCGGAAATGAGATCTTAATTATTTTTTATGGTTCCTGTACCAGAGTCAGTCATAAAAATTGTGAATACGTTCAGAATAATTATGAGAAATGAGCACTTTTATCATAATTTTTATTAAGATTAAATTTTGATTTTGATCAAGGGACAAGACTTATGCAAAATAATTGTTATTGTTATTGCAATTACATCAAGTACATACGAAGCAAGGGGTTCACAATGGAGCTAATTCTTGATGTTAGATATCGCTAACGGAATGATCGTGGCTAGTATTGGTATCCCCACCACTACTGAGATGTAGCCGATCACTGCTCCAATAATGGACGCTATGTTGCAGTACAGAGCGGTCTGAGCTTTCTCTTTCCCGCCATGAGCATCCCCATTTCTCGCCATCATCCTTCCCTACAGAATAGAGAAGAGCCTGTGAATTCAGCTATACCGTATACTTTAGAATTAAAAGTTTGGGCTGTGGGGTAGAACCCCAAAATTAATGGTACACAAAAATTTGATGATGATTCTATGCAGAACAATACCAGGAAATGACTGCAATTATCGAGTCACATGCTAATCATACCAGACCAGAGTAAAATAATTCACACCACATACCATCATAGCACACTAAAATTCCATTAAGTCTTTGATCATGCTCCATTGTGTGAATAAATACCAGTGACTTGACACACTAGTGACTGCAAGGTGACACTTTACACTCAAATCTTCCTTGCAAGAAGTAATAAAACCTCTGTAAAGCACAGAGACAACTAACAGTGACATGTCATCCACCATAGAATAAACAGTCTACAACGTGTACTACGGTGAAATCGAAGTTGTGCAAGTTCTCACTAGAGCACAGAGCGGTTACCAACAGCAGGAGGGGAATAGACAATTTGTGAGTGATGAATGCTAACATCATACTGCTTGTGAACAAACAAGAAACACACACATCTCTGGAAGTGAATTAGTAGGCGACATAGACACAACGACACACACCAGTGAAGCGCTGCTACAGACGATTCAGTTGCGTTCCGTGATGACATTCATTGGCGGATTACAAAAGAAAATGTTTGTGAATATCATAACGGCATCGCAGAACGCAAAATAAAATTTTAAACGCAACTGTATGAACAGTGCAGTCACGTAATACATACAGGCAACTCACATGAGACCAGAACATAAGAAAAGGACTCACTGTACAAAATACATAATAGTTGGCTAAGGTATTGATTACGTATCGAATAAGGTGGCGGTGCAAGGACTTAACATTCAAATTATTCATAGGTGCACTGTGGTTGAATAACTATTTATAAACAAACCGATCTCCCATAAGAGTATGGCAGAAATAATACACGGATGGTTTGTACACGTTTTCTCGACTTCTGAGCAAGAGATCGACGCGCTGTAAACGCAGTGCTATTCAGTAGCATCTTGCGCACAAACGTATAGAGCGAATTTTCGTAATAGCGCTTACTTTTTTTACAGCGTAGTTTTTTCTAGTGCACGAACGCTGCTTTGCTACCTTCGCGAACGAATATCGACAAATCGCTCTATACGTTTCTGCGCAAGATGGTACTGAATAGTACTGCGTTTACAGCGCGTCAATCTCTAGCTCAGAAGTCGAGAAAACGTGTACAAACCATGTAGCAGAAGCGAGGTCTTTTGTGCGTACCCGAGAGCGTCACCAGCTCGCCATAGTTGCACGGCAGGTAGTGTTAGACTTGGTCTAATCAATAAAAGCACTTTTGTGCATATATGCTAAGCAGAAAACAAGATGCAGCACATCAAAGTCCCCCATAAAATCATGCACCGCCCCCTTAATGACACATTTGTGACCTAAGCCAGTCACTATGCAATTTATGGAACCACAGAACATGCTATACATAGTTTCAGTGTGTTTTCATCATTCTGAAACATTACACCCGCTACTAGCCATTACTAGCAGCTGTGACACGAATTAAAAGATGCCTTCTACACTTTCAGCACTGCCCTGTTGACACTACAGGCCTGCTCAATATTGGGTTACAGCCATACAGTTGAATACAAGCTTTGCTGGAGCAGTGAAAATGGGCGCAGGTAAGACTCAAACTCATTGTTTAGTAAACATCACAGTAGCAGTGTTGACTATAGCAGTGCTGACGTCAGCTAGTTATGAGTTACTTCGAGGTTATATCAACATGGTAAATGTATTTTGTGGAAGGGTGCAGACATAACTTGTTTGCTTACACTTCTAGCGTAGAAGATGGCTGGTATAGTACACACAAGCAGATAAGGAGCACACAGCACACACCACAACACTGATAGGAGAATCGACATCATGTAGTAGTCCTCTTTGAGTCTTGGTTGCACCTGTGTGAGAGGAATAGAGGGATTTGTAAAGGTTTCAATACTGTCTGTTTACCCGAACGGGCTGTACTGGAGCCGGCATTGGTTGCATAGCTACTGGTGCGCCGTAGCCTTGAGGCGGTTGGGCTGTTTGTGGGTAGCCATATTGTTGTTGAGCAGGAAGGTACTGTTGGGTGGGATATGGCCGTGAGGGATAGCCGCCGCCTTGAGGAGGAACCTGTTGATCGTAGCCATAGCCAGGAGCAGCGCCTGGGTATCCCGCCGCTGGGTACTGCTCGGAGTAGGGTGGAGGAGCGTCATTAACAGTAGACACCGCGGAATGTTCAGGGAACGCTTCTCTCCCTTTATCTTCCATGTTAGACCGATAGAGAGTGACTGGACCAAAGACCAAGCTAAGTGTGAAAATAAACCCGTGGTGTTCGTAAAATTACGCACGAGTGACACGTGTAGCCCCGCCCAATCTAAACACCACCCACACATCACGTGATCTCATAAAACACAGAGGGGAACATACAGGAGGAGGAAATTGTTTTTTTTTTGTTCAGTTAGAGTTGCTGGAGGAAGCTGCAAACACTACCACAAATGAAAAAACAGGTATGATGACAATAAGGCTGATGTATGCTACGACAGCACACACAATGGAGGCTATGTTGCAGTAGAGAGCGTTCTGAGCATTCTTTCTAGCGGCTGTCATGTCACCCTCTCTTGCTGCATCTTTACTCTACATTGATAGAAAACAAAAGATATACATGTGATACATAAAAGATGTTCAAGAGGTACAAAATATTCAGTGCAAGCTTAGTCTTTGGTGAAACTGTTGCATTGACTGGCTTAGAACTCAGTAGGCTTCTTGGCTTCATTTTTCATCTACTCTCACTGGATTTATTATCTAAAGTTGTACAATGTACACTTCTTAGTAGATAAGCAAGACATGTGACAGGTCATTGCTGCCAAGAACATGCTGTTCAATACAAACATGCTATATTACTTTCCTTAAGAGGAAAGTAAGGGTGAGGGTGTGCTTGAGGGATTACATAAACTACCACAACAGGTATAACAACAATTAGGCTGATGTAAGCTATGACTATGGATAGAGCTGAATTATACAGCATATAATTATTATACTCTTGCTGCCCTATGCCTCACAACTTGACTTTACTATAAGGAGAGCATCGAGTAGCAGAAACATCCCATGATTTGAAATGTTCGTGCTTATGCATTATCTAGCGCATGATGCTTGTAGCATTTCAAATTAATTTTGTTGACATTCTAACTGGTTTTTCTTAAAATTCGTAGATATTTTAACTTTCAATTTTAACTTTTTCTTAAAATTCGTAGATAAATTTTTAACTTTCAATTTTAATTTTTTTCTACTTAAAATTTGTAGGTTTTAACTGTTCTTCCTTGCGTTGCCCATACTAGCAGTGCATTTGGTCTTACCTGTAGAGCAAAACAGATCGCGGGAACAGAACAGCAGAGGAGATAGGGAGCACATATGAGACACCAGACCACGCTCAGCACAACAGACATCACATAGTAGTGTTCCTTCATACGAGGAGGAGGCTGCACCTAGACAGAGAGACAAAACAACTCAACAATCGTGAAATTTCAGACAAGATTGTCGGGATCACCATAAAATGCACGATCATAAACATGTACCAGGATTTGGAAGGGGACATAGCCAGTGTCATGGACATGCGAACTACCCTGTATAGTGGGAAATTTTTTGCGGGAGAAAACTTTCACGAATTACAGGCTATTCGCGAAAATATTATCCGCGAATGTCTTGTCTTTTGTTGACAAAGATAGGACAATAGCGCTGATTCGCTAAAATATTATTTGCAAAATGCTCTATCTCGCTCATTCACGAAAATTTTCTCCCACGAAAATTTCCCGCTTTACGGTAAGTCATAAACTTTAAGAACAATGGTGGTACTGTTGTGTGAATTTGTTTATTTAAGAGGAAGTTCAACGCCCTCCTAAATGAAACACTGACGTGTAAACACAACATGACTAATGAGGTGAAAATCAGTTTTTTTTGTCGATGCACAATGTCCATACACTATGAACGAAATCAGACTGTTATTATATCGTGGGTGCGTGGGCACTTGAGCAGTTTTGTTAAAAAAAACACGGTTGTTTATTGCCTCACTGAACAAATATTTACTTACATGTACAGTATTCTACACTTGTCACAAAAATCACAGAACCAGGAAAGGTTGAGATTGATAGAGTAATGACATTTCGCCATGTGACCACTAAGGGTATTTCTTTCAGACTTGTTCATTGTAAAGAAGGACAGAGGGTATTTTACGAGTTTTAACATTTAAAATAACTTATTATAACTATGTCACATGCAGGTGATTTTCTCGTCCATGAAAAGAGTGCAGTGGAACTCTGATAAAGAAATTTAGAATAAATAATTATTCAGAACAGCCCCGTCCAAAGGACACTGTTCATGCGGTCTCAATGTCCGTTCTCCAATACCTAATTTCAATCTCTAAAAAGAGGACAGTCCCTCTCATCAAAATGACAAAACCCTTGTCCCAATGTGTCCTTTATTTAGAGTTATCACTGTGTGTTTCACAACTTACAATAGCTGCCTGAGGCATGCCTAGGTCAGGTGGTGGCTGCTGGAACTGTTGGTAACCATACTGTCCTTGGTTGCCTCCATATGGCTGCTGCTGGTCTCCGCCGTATTGATACTGGGGTGGTGGGGGAGCCGTGGTGCCTGGATAGGCAGTGGTTGGTTCCTGTGGACCCGTGTAGGGAGGAGGCTGGGCAGAAGTGTGTTCTGCAGCGAGAACAATCAGTGTAAGAGTGTTGCCTAACAAACCCGCGTCCTCTCTCACCATCAGGACCAAGTAGCGCTGCTTTTTCTGGATTCATCGTTTATAAATGGCACAGAGACGAGCGACCAGCAGAAAGCTCAGAAAGAGACTGCTATGCTATAGCGCTAGAAACAAATTATGGGCGTAGTCTGTACAACAAATTTATATTTTTTTGCGCGCGTAGTACAAAAATTCGTCATCACGGCTGCGCAGCGCCGGTACGAGGCAAGTGCACGAAGGGATGCACTAGCTGTATCATACATGTAGTCCCAGAAGGAAGCGACTAATAATATGTAACTACACTTACACCACAAGATTATTTCAAACTTCATTGCAGTCAAATCCGTTTTGAAAATTAATAACCACACTAGCACTGGAAGTTGAAACTACTATAAAACTGCAATTTCACCTCCACTATGGAATATGTAGAGAAAACATTTTGACAACACAATTATCATAACATCAAAACATAATTTGTTCACACACTCTAAAACATTATGATACATGAGAGGTCACTCCTAGCACAAGATAAGTACAGTTATCACAGCAGCACTGAACCGAGTCAGGTTTCTAGAAGAACTGGATGAGACTGATCAGACGTCCCGGTGTACCAGAAGGATTCATGACGTGGAAGTGTGCCTTTCTGATTTGGCCCATGTCTATCCTGTGCCTGTAGCGGTGAATGATGCGACCGTTGACCAAAATAACCAAGGCGTCATGAGCGGCCTCCACACGCACACTGATAGGAACACCACAGCTGAAATCGAATCCTTGAGGGCGTTCCTCCGTTCCCCAGCTGCCGCACTTGGTGTTGAGCACAAGTGCGTGCTCGTCCCATCTTGCGTTGAAGCGCAGTACTATGTTGCCGTGGTCATCCAGTAGATCCAGTGTTGGTCGGCCATTATCCGGAGTTACGAAGTTCACTTCGATAGCATTTCCAACGGTATAGTTTACCACACCAATCTGTCCAGACTGAGCCATTGCTAACTTTGGGAGAGCTGCAGGTGAACTGTGATTATCAAAACCGGACTGAGCCATTCCAAATTTTGGGAAAGCTTCAGATGATCTGTGATTATCAAAAAATCGTACAATTTATAATAATCATCATAGTGTGTATCTGCCCCTTGCACACAAGTGGAGTCACATGATGATTATGTCATCATGACGTAGTAGACTTCCTTGTAGTCAGATTTCGTAACTTCAGTCAAAGCAGAAGTAACACGATTTCTTACGTTGACCAATCAAACACGCTTCAATTCTCTGATGCAGGTCCGCACGTGACCAGCCGTGTTTGATTGGTCAACGTGTTACTTCCGCTTTGACTGTGGTGTTGCAAGACCTCTTCAAACCGCTGTACTGGTCAGTAGCCGCCATTTTGTTTTGGGATTCAAACTTAAAACAGACAGATAAATAGTTGATGTTCTAAAATCTTCTATAGGCGCAGTGTAAACTATTTTATGCCTCGGAGCCACGAGGCATACAGTAGTACGTTGGTTCGTTCGTCAGTCAGTCCGACTGTTACTTCAGTTTTGCGGCGCACAATGAACGATGAGCCCTGAAGCTAGGAATGCAGGATATAAATTATTATCTCACTTTTTAACATTTGAAACTTGTATACTTACATGTATTGTATACTTACATGTATACCTACATGTATTGTAAACAAAAACACAGTTTCGGAATGAGCCAGTTTGTGGTACATTGTTTAAACAGTATAATTAAGACCACAAGCTACATGTAGACTCTGACAAACTAACTGCAAAGCGCTGTATAATAGCTGCAGTTTACTCTGTGTGTGAAATGGTACCGAGGCATCTGCACCTTTGGTGCTTCTTTGTTACTTGTGAAAGATTATGCAAGCCAGTGTACTGACGTTTTGTACTCGGACAATTACATAAAGCAAATCAGTTTTTCCACAATTTACATCTACTTTTGGTTACATATGTAATCAAATGAGAACACACTTTTGTATGATACTTGTGAAATGGTCATCCATATGGGCTCTCATATGCTCCATTTGGAGATCGTAAGGATCTTCTTTGAGTCCCGGTTGCACCTGTTTGAGAGGAATAGAGGGATTTGTAAAGGTTTTCGATACTGTCTGCTTACCCCAAAGGGCTGCATTGACGGCATCATTGGTGGCATAGCTACTGGTGCGCCGTAGCCTTGAGGCGGTTGGGCTGCTTGTGGAGTGGGATATGGCCGTGAGGGGTAGCCGCCGCCTTGAGGAGGAAGCTGTTGATCGGAGCCATAGCCAGGAGCAGGCGCGTCATTAACAGAAGGCACGGAGTACTGTCCAGGGAACGCTTCTCTCCCTTTATCTTCCATGTTAATATAATAGACCAATAGATATCTACATTGTAGAATTACTGGTCCAAAGACCTTTAAATAAGCTCAGTGCGATGATGCAAAAAAGACGACGCACCAGTGACGATGATACACGTGTAGCCCCACCCTGTCTGCGTGTAGCCCCACGCACCGTGATGCGTGTAGCTCCACGCACCGTGATCTCACAATCGAGCATAATACAAAGGGGAAATTGTTCTTTTGTTCAGATAGAGGGTGTGCTTGAGGAAGCTGCAAACGCTACCACAAATGAAAAATACAGGTACGATGACAATTAGGCTGATGTATGCTATGACAGCACACACAAATGGAGGCTATGTTGCAGTAGAGAGCGTTCTGAGCATTCTTTCTAGCAGCTGTCATGTCTCCCTCTCTTGCCGCATCTTTACTCTACATGAGTAGAAAACAAATTATATGCATGTGTTACATGAAATATGTTCAAGAGGTGCAAATTATTCAATGCAAGCCTAGTCTTTGCAGCTGAAACTGTTGCAGAACTTGGGTCCTTTTGCATGAGCTTAAATATCTAGTCAGTTCAATAATAGTGTTATCATTTCTATTGTTGTATAGTGTACACTTCTTACAGGGTTTTGCAGGTTGCTTGACCAAAAATTTGTTGCTAGCGCATGCGCACAGTACATTATCTGTACAATTAGTATACAGAAACACGCTATGAGCATGCACTAACAGGAAATTGTTTGGTCAAGCAACCTACAAAACCCTGTAGGAAGTTAAGCAAAATATTATGTGACAGCTGATCAGTGCTGTCACAACAATACAAACACCTTTCCAGCAATGGTATATTGTACAGGCGTGCTCCAGTAGTAAAGGCCAGAAAGAACTTCGTTCACTGCTTACAAATTTCAGCGCTCACAAACAGAGCGATTTTTTGATATGTCTTTGGTAACGCAGCAAAGCAGCAAACCTAGACCAGAAATAAATTATTTTAAAAATCTAGATTGTACAGTATAATGGAAATTCGCTCTGTATGTTTGTGGCCAAGATGCTGCTGCGCTTGAAGCATATCGATCTATTCCTCGACAGTCGAGATAACAGCCACAGACGCTTCATGTATTATTTTCCCCATACTGTTATGTAGATTGCTGTGTTTATAAGTAATTATTGCTTTGTGTCAAATTTTGATAAAGAGTATAGATAGAGCTGTATTATTAAAAATTATACAGCATATTATTGCTGTACTATGTCTCACAACTTTGAATGCATTGAGTAGCGGAAATATCCGATGATTTGAATTATCTAGTGCATGCGATGCTGTAGTACTAACTGTTTTTCTTCAAATTTGTAGATATTAATTTTAACTTGTTTTTCGTAGATATTAAAACTGTTTTTCTCCAAAATTGTAGATTTTTTTCAAATTTATAGATATTTTCATTTTTTTTCTCCTTCGAATTTGTAGCTATTTTAACTGTTTATCCTAGTGCTGCCCACACTAACAGTGCATTAGGTTTTACCAGTAGAGCAAAACAGATAGCGGGAATAGAGTAGCAGAGAAGATAGGGAGCACACAGGAGACACCAGACAACGCTCAGCACAACAGACATCACATAGTAGTGTTCCTTCATACGAGGAGGAGGCTGCACCTAGACAGAGAGACAAAATAACTCAAGATTGTCAGATCACCATAAAATGCACGATTATGAAACTTGTACCAGGATTTGCAAGGCGACGTAGTGAATTTCAGTAATATTGGACATGCGCTAAGTCATAGACATTAGATACAATATGGTAGTACTGTATGACTCAAGAGCAGCAAGAATAGCTCAGTGCCCTCCTAAATGAAACCCTGACATGTAAACATAACATGACTAATGAGGTGAAAATCAGTTTTGTTTGTGGGTGCACAATCTCACACTATGAACAAAATCAGACTATCGTGGGTGCGTGGGCACTTGTGCAGTTTTGTAAAAAAGACTGTTGTTTATTGCCATACTGAACAAAATTTATAGTTACTTACTGTATTCTACACTTGTCACGAAATTACAGAACCAGGAAACGGACGAGATTGATAGAGTAACGACCTTTCGTATTGATACTCACATGTGACCACATAGGATATTTCTAAAGGAAATTCCAAATCAATTCAGAACAGCCCCGTCCAAAGTTCATGGTCTCAATGTCCGTTCTCCAATACCTCATTTTCAACCTCTAAAAAGAGGACAGTCTCTCTCATCAAAATGACAAAAACCTTGTCCCAATGTGTCCATTATTTAGAGTTTAATATCACTGTATTTTCACAACTTACAATAGCGGCCTGAGGCATGCCTAGGTCAGGTGGAGGCTGCTGGTAATGTTGGTAACCATACGTACTGTCCTTGGCTGCCTCCATATGGCTGCTGCTGGTCTCCGCCGTATTGATACTGGGGTGGTGCAGGAGCCGTGGTGCCTGGATAGGCAGTGGTTGGTTCCTGCGGACCCGTGTAGGGAGGAGGCAGAAGCGTGTTCTGCAGCGAGAACAATCAGTGTATGAAATGTTGCCTAACAAACCCGCGCCCTCTCTCACCATCAGGACCAAGAAGCGATGCTTTTTCTGGATTCATCGTTTATAAATGGCACAGAGACGAGTGACCAGCAGAAAGCTCAGAAAAAAACTTCCGAGACTTCTAAATCCAAACGTTCCACAGATACAATTTTATGGGCGTGGTCTGTAAAGCAATTTTTGCGCGCGAAGTACAAAAATTCGTCCTCAAAGGCTGCGCTGGTACGAGCCAAGTGCACGAAGGAATGCTCGAGTCCGTACAGTGCTTCTCGCTTAGAGAGTCCAATTGTGATATTTTTTACATATTGTGCTGTAAAAAATTTTATCAAAGGTAATACAATCCTCAAATCTGGTCTGAAGTATGGTATAGCATTGTAGATTATGGGCACCAAAATAATATGAAAGCTCACAACCAACTATTCTTGGTCCTTTGCTCTTTTTGATTTATATAAACGAGGTTTCACAGCTTAAACTTTCTGAGGGTACCAGTGTCACTCTGTATGCTGATGATATTATGATGTACAAACCGATCACTTGTGCTGACGATTATGGTAAACTACAGACAGACATAAACAGTATCTACAATTGCATCTCTGCGAGATCCTTAACTTTGAACGCTGAAAAGTGCAAGTATCTTGTCTGCTCGAAAAAATCATCTCCAACGCTGCCACCATTTGGATTACACTTAAATAATGAAGTGCTAGAAAGGGTACGGCAGTACCGTTATCTGGGTGTACTTGTCACTGAAAGATTGTCATGGAATGATCATATATCAAACATCTGTAAGAAGGCTAGGAAACTTATAGGCATGCTGTACAGACAATTCTATGCGTGGGCAGACAAGAGCACTTTAAAGACTATTTACTTGACTTCAATTCGGCCACATCTAGAATATGCCTGTCAACTATGGGACCCCCAGACAGCCTCTCAAATAAAATCTCTTGAATCAGTACAGAAATTTGCTTGTAAGGTATGCCTAAAGAGATGGGATATGAGGTATACAGACATGCTAATTGAACTTGACTTACCTCCATTAAAATTACGTAGACAATATTTAAAATTAACCACTCTACATGGTATCTTGTACAATTATTCTTACTTTCCTGTAAATATATTTAACTTTAATAACTCACCTTATACTAGTAATCGTAATTTAAATCTTATTAAACCTATTGTACGTACAAATTATTTCTTACACTCCTTTGTTCCTAATTCTGTTGTTCTTTGGAATTCACTCCCTTTTTCTCTCCAATCGACTATTTCTATCTCTTCTTTTAAATATAATTTAGTTAAATTTCTTTCAGAACATGATTTGTATTAGCTTTTGCTATTTTCATGTTGAAAAGTTAAAAAAAAAAAAAAAAAAAAAAAATTGCAAAAGTTATCCACTATTAATTATAAGTCACTGGCTACGCTCAGTAGCTGAAGTTTTTAGGCTTGGAAATGGCTATTTGGCTGAGTTAAGAAAATTCACTTTACAAACAGCTCACAGAATGGCTCATCTTGCACTACAGCAGGTTTGCTAGCTCAACTTCCTTGCATAACGTTGTACGGTACAGAAATGCACCAAAAAACGTGCGTTTTGGGAGTCACTGAAGTTTTTAGGCTTGCATTTGCGCATTTGATGAGTACGATGACTCGTTTCTGCCCACTCAGGGCCGCTCTTGTTGACCGGTGACAAGATGGCTGCTGATCGACAGCCCTAGTTTTGCTTCGTTCTCGATCAGTTGCAGTTTTACCGAATAAAAAGTCGATCATTTGTGAAACAATTGCAACTGATCGAGAACGAAGCAAAACTAGGGCTGTCGATCAGCAGCCATCTTGTCACCAGTCAACAAGAGCGGCTCTGCGCGGGCAGAATCTCATTAACGCGGCGAAGAAACAAGAGCTTTGCAGAACTGCGCTTTCTCGACGATCGCGTGCGCGCATGGTTTAAGCTACGTTTATAACTTCCAACGCAAGTAAAAAGTTCAGTTATCTGGATATCCATTGCACAAATCTGTGTTCTTAACTCGCAAAAATGCGCAAATGCAAGCCTAAAAACTTCAGTGACTCCCAAAACACACGTTTTTGGTGCATTAATTTCTGTACCGTACAACGTTATGCAAGGAAGATGAGCTTGCAAACTTGCTGTAGTGAAAGATGAGCCATTCTGTAAGCTGTTTGTAAAGTGAATTTTCTTAACTCAGCCAAATAGCCATTTCCAAACCTAAAAACTTCAGCTACTGAGCGTAGCCAGTGACTTATAATTAATAGTTGATAACCTTTGCAATAGTTGGTTGTGAGCTATTTGATGCACATAATCTACAATGATATACCATACTTCAGACCAGATTTGAGGATTGTATTACCTTTGATAACATTTTTACAGCACAATATGTAAAAATATCAAAATTGGACTCTCTAAGCGGAAAGCACTGTACAACGGCCAGAAGGAAGCGGCTAATTATTATAATAAAATATGTAACTACACGTACACCACAGGATTATTCAAAACTTCATGTAATAATTATATAACCACACACTGACCACACAAGCTATTAAGTTGAAACTACTATAAAACTGCACTTTCACCTCCATTATGGAATATGTAGAGAAAACATTTTGACAACACAATTATCATAACATCAAAACATAAATATCTATTATCATCAAAACACTCTAAATTCACTATGATAGTACAGTTAATTAACACAATACGGGAGGTCACTCCTAGAACAGGATAAGAGTACAGTTATATCACAGCAGCACTGAGGTTTCTAGAAGAACTGGGTGAGACTGATCAGACGCCCTGGTGTACCGGAAGGTTTATCGATGTGGAAGTGCACCCTTTTGATTTGGTCAATGTCTATCCTGTGCCTGTAGCGGTGAACGAAAGACTAAAATAACCAAAGCGTCGTGTGCGGCCTCCACGCGCACTGTCATAGGAACATGACACCTGAAATCGAATCCTTGAGGGCGTTCCTCCGTTCCCCAGCTGCCACACTTCGTGTTGAGCACAAGTGCGTGCTCGTCCCATCTCGGGTTGAAGTGCAGTACTATGTTGCCACGGTCATCCAGTAGATCCAGTGTTGGTCGCCCATTATCCGGAGTTATATGAAGTTCACTTCGATAGCATTTCCAACGGTATATTTTATCACACCAATCTGTCCAGACTGAGCCATTCTTGACTTTGGGAGAGTAGCAGGAGAACTGTGATTATCCTGAGCCATTCCTGACTTTGGTAAAACTGCATGTGAACAGTGATTACCAAAACCAGACGGAGCCATTCCTGACTTTGGGAAAGCTGCAGTTGAACTGTGATTATCAAAAAAATCGTATAATAATGATAAAGTGTACATGTATCTATTATCATAATGTGTATGTACAAATTTTGTGCAATATGCGTAGCATGTGGAGTCACACGATGACTCAGTGTGTCATCGTGACGTAGTAGACTTCCTTGCAATCAGATTTCATACAGCGGTTTGAAGAGATCCTGTAACGCCAGTCAAAGCGGAAATAACATGATTTCTTACGTTGACCAATCAAACACGCGCTTCAATTCTCTGATGCAGGTCCACACGTGACCAGCCATGTTTGATTGGTCAACGTGTTACTTCCGCTTTGACTGTGGCGTTGCAAGATCACTTCAATCCGCTGAACTAGTCAGGTGGCTTAGCAAAATTATCGTGCATTTGCAGAAAAAAAGCACCAAAATTAATTTGCACACAGTTACTTGCACCTCCTCTACAGAATTAGCCTAGGAGCCCACCAAACAAAATCATTTTTATAATCTCTGTGACTGACATCAACACCTAGTAGCCACCATTTTGTTTTTTTTGGGGATCAAAATTAAAACAGACAATCATGCAGATAAATAGTAAATTGGTGTTCTATATTCTTCTATATAGGCACAATAATAAACTATTTTATGGCTCGGTGGGCAGAGCCACGAGGTATACAGTAGTTCGTTTGTCAGTCAGTCAGCAATTCCACCAAGACATCTGAACCTTTAATTTAGTTCTTCATTGTTACTTGTGAAAGATTATTAAATAATCTTTCATATAATAATGTTTTGAGTCAGTGTATTGACGGTGTATACTGACAATAACAAATCAGCTATTCCACAATTTGCATCTAGTACAATCCCTTTAGTTACACATGTAATCAATTGAGAACATACTTTTGGAAGAGACTTGTGAAATGGTTATCCATACGTGCTATATTCCCCTTGATTTGACTGAAAGGATCACTCGGTTGCACCTGTTTGAGAGAAAAAGAGGGATTTGTAAAGGTTTTCGATACTGTCTGTTTACCCCAAAGGGATGTATACTGGCATATAATAATGTTTTGAGTCAGTGTATTGACGGTGTATACTGACAATAACAAATCAGCTATTCCACAATTTGCATCTAGTACAATCCCTTTAGTTACACATGTAATCAATTGAGAACACACTTTTGGAAGAGACTTGTGAAATGGTTATCCATACGTGCTATATTCCCCTTGATTTGACTGAAAGGATCACTCGGTTGCACCTGTTTGAGAGAAAAAGAGGGATTTGTAAAGGTTTTCGATACTGTCTGTTTACCCCAAAGGGATGTATACTGGCGGCGGCATTGGTTGCATAGCTGGTGCGCCGTAGCCTTGAGCCAGGCGGTTGGGCTGCTTGTGGGTAGCCATATTGCTGTTGAGGGTAGCCATATTGCTGTGGGTAGCCATATTGCTGCTGTAGCCATATTGCATGTATACTGGAAGGTACATCAGGAAGGTGCTGTTGGGTGGGATATGGCCGTGAGGGATAGCCGCCGCCTTGAGGAGGAACCTGTTGATCGCAGTAGCCATAGCCAGGAGCAGCGCCTGGGTACTGATCCCGCCGCTGTGTACTGCTCCGGTGAGTACGGTGGAGGAACGTCTTTATCTTCCATGTTAGACCAAGAGTATAATAATAGACCGATAGAGAATTACTGGACCAAAGACCTTAAAATAACCCCATGGTGTAAAAATGACGACGCACCAGCATACATGGTTTCAAAAGTACAGCGCTTTGAATAGATCTTGCAACGCCACAGTCAAAGCGGAAGTAACACGTTTTCTTACGTTGACCAATCAATCAAGCGCTTCAATTCTCTGATGCAGGCCCACACGTGACCAGAATGGTTTGAAGATCAAGAACTGATTCTCCGATTCTTGGCAGATCTGTACAGTTACCGAGCTAAATTGTTACACTCTCTTCTTTCCCCACCAGACGGTGGTACTCTTCTCATTCGAGGAGGCAACAAAAACTAAGAAGAAGAAGACCAGCCGTGTTTGATTGGTCAACGTCTTACTTCCGCTTTGACTGTGGCCGAGCCACGCCTCCCTTGGTGGGCAAAAGATTGAAAAAATGTCGACTTTGAGTGATTATTGCATCTCTGGAGCCACAGCTGAAGCAGAGGTATTCAGAGAATCTTGTTTTTGGTCCGACAGAGCCGTTTTTGACACAATTGGTGCAATAATGCACACAGCAACTCGTAACCACGGTTAGGCCTGTATTGTACAGACACTTTGCACCACGAAGCGAAAAGCGGACTCCCGGAAGTAGTCTTTAATGTGTCAATAAGCTGATTGCTGACGTCTGCAGACTTGTCAATAAGCTGATTGCTTGCACGAACAATAACTGTAGTGTTTTCCACTGTTGAGAACCTTCACTACTTTCTCGCCCATAGCAGCTCGGGGGACCCATGGGTTGGACAGGGCAGATCGCATTTTTGTAATCTACTTTGCATGAGCTTTCGATTCATACTAAATTCGTTAATTTCTGTCCAGAGAATTTGGGCAACTAAGATTCGCCATACATTTTGATGTACATGTCACGTGACTGAATAATAATGCTTCCAACCTCCTCTGCCCTCGAAGTACAAAAATTCGTTCTCAAAGGCTGCGCTGGTACGAGGCAAGTGCACGAAGGAATATGCACTAGCTATGTACAACGGCCAGAAGGAAGCGACCAATAAAATATGTAACTACGCGTACACCACAGGATTATTCAAAACTACATCGTAGTCAATTCAGCTTTGTAATAACCACACAATTGCAAGCAATTTGAAACTATTGTAGAACTGCAATTTCACCTCCATTATGGAATATGTATAAACATTTTGACAACACAATTAGCAAAAGATAAGGTCATGCACTCTAATAACACTATCATAGTACAGATAACCATAGAGATAACACAATGGGCAGTTCACTCCTAATCACAGCAGAACTGAGGTTTCTAGAAGAACTGGGCGAGACTGATCAGGCGCGCCGGTGTACCGGAAGGATTGATGACGTGGAAGTGCGCCTTTCTGATTTGGCCCATGTCTATCCTGTGCCTGTAGCGGTGAATGATGCGACCGTTGACCAAAATCACCAAGGCGTCGTGTGCGGCCTCCACGCGCACGCTGATAGGAACACGACTGCTGAAATCGAATCCTTGGGGACGTTCCTCCTGTCCCCAGCTGCCGCACTTCGTGTTGAGCACAAGTGCGCGCTCTTCCCATCTCGGGTTGAAGTGCAGTACTGTGTTGCCGCGGTCATCCAGTAGATCCAGTGTTGGTCGGCCGCTATCCGGAGTTACGAAGGTCACTTCGATAGCATTTCCAACAGTATAGTTTACCACACCAATCTGTCCAGACTGAGCCATTGCTAACTTTGGGAGAGCTGCAGGTGAACTGTGATTATCAAAAAGAATCTTGCGATTTATATCATAACGTGCACGTGTATCTGCCCTTTGCGCAACACTATTGCGCAGCCGCAATGACATGTATGTCATCGTCACGTAGTAGACTTCCTTGCGGTCAGATTTCATAATGACTCTCAGTTTTGACAAACAGACTACAAGGACTGTTAATTTGTGGTCAACACCACACCTCTCCCTGTACTAGCATGTACAGGGAGAGGTGTGGTGTTGACCACAAATATGAGTCCTTGTAGTCTGTTTGTCAAAAGACTCAAAACTGAGAGTCAAGTTTGCTGCAATCAGCTGTACAGCGGTTTGAAGAGATCTTGCAACGTCCAGTCAAAGCAGAAGTAACACGATTTCTTATGTTGACCATCAAACACACGCTTCAATTCTCTGATGGATGTCTGTGTATTTGCAGAAAAAAATCACCAAATTTTGCATGCTGGTTTACTTGAACCTCCTCTACAGAATTAGCCTAGGAGCCAACCAAAATGTCATTTTTTTAAATCCCGACATCAACACCTTAGTAGCCGCCAATATGTTTTTGAGTATCAAAATTAAAACAGACAGACAAAATAGTAAACTGGTGTTATAAATTCTTCTAGGCACAATAATAAACTATTTTTATCAGTCAGTCGGTCTGTCTGTCTGTGAACAAAATCAGACTGTTATTCTATCGTGGGTGCATGGGCAATGATGAGCAGTTTTGTTTAAAAAAACCTTTTGTTTATTGCCTTACTGAACAAATGATTTCAGACAGTATTCTACATTTGTCACGAAAATTACAGAAATAGGAAACGGTCAAGATTGATAACTTAGAGTAATGACCTTTCGTAATGATACTCACAGACGATTTCAGTTGCGTTCCGTGCTGACATTCGACATTCATTGCAAAAGAAAATTGTTGAGTCTCAAAACAATCTCTTATTGTTAAATTACATACTGCCAAAATACATGAGAGACTCAGTATATAAATCAGAGTGCACAATAGCTTGTAAAAATAAATACAAGAGTTTGTAGACTCAGAGTCTACGACATTCCTCCCTCCTTAGTTGCTTAGTTGGGAATGTACCAGTCGGGCGGTCCACGCTTACGAACTGGATAACGTCTTTGAGGAGGATCTGTAGGAGTAGGATCTGATGGAGGGGTCACCACTTGATCCTCTGGTGGAGACATTGCATCATCTGATGGAGACATTGCATCATCTGATGGAGACGGGATTGTTACAGGTGGAGGGGTGGTGTCCCAATCAAACTGTGGTGATGCCAAGCGCTTACGCACATGATCCATGTGACGGCGAACTGTTCTCCCATCTGAGAGCTTGATCAGAATAGATCTTGTTCCTAATAGTTCGATCACTTCTCCTGGTAACCATGGATTGGTACCTTTGTCCCGACTGAAATTTCGAGCATAGACTGCATCTCCAGTCTCCACTCCTTGAATGTCATTTGACTGCATCACGTGCTTGTCTTGCTTCTCCTCGACCTTGCGCTGAAGATCTGGATGTATCACATCTAGTGGAGATCTCATCTTTCTCCCTAAGAGAAGCTGTGAAGGAGTTTCTTCAGTGGTGCTTTGTGGTGTATTGCGATAGCGAAACAGGAAACGTGACAATTTGTCCTGTAGAGTACCAGACTTCATCTTCTTGAGACCTTTTTTTACTGTCTGGACGGCTCGTTCAGCAAGACCATTGGTGGCAGGATGATAGGGAGGTGAGGTCTTGTGACGAATAGAGTTCTTCTTTAGGAACTGTTCAAACTCAGCACTCACAAAACTTGGGCCATTGTCAGTGACCAGCACTTCAGGAACTCCAAAAGTTGCAAATAGTTTGCGGCAACTCTGAATAGTAGCAGTGGAAGTGATGGTTGACATAGGAAATACTTCGATCCATTTGGAATGCGCGTCAACCAAAAGTAGGAGCATGTGTCCTTGTATCGGTCCAGCAAAATCGGCATGTAGTCTAGCCCATGGTCTGGTCGGCCATCTCCAAGGTTGTACAGGAGCTGCTGGCGGTAGATTCTGTTGACTCTGACATGTTGTACATGACTGCACAGTTCGTTCAATGTCCTTATCGATTCCACTCCACCACACCATAGTTCGAGCAATCTGTTTCATCTGTGATGATCCAGGATGAGCAATATGTAACTCCTCCAATACACTCGCTTGACCTGCTGCTGGAACGACAACTCTATTTCCCCACAGAAGGCATCCATCATGCGATGATAACTCAAGGCGTTTGTGCCAGTAGGGTTTGAGATCTTTCTCGATAGCACCGGTGGGCCATCCTTTGAGAACAAACTGCTGAACTCTTGAGAGTACAGGATCTCGTCTTGTCCATAACTTGATTTGCTCAGCAGTCACTGGTCCCTTCTGAAGTTCCTCGAATAGCAATACCATCTCAGCTGGTTGTGGGGTTTCTTCTGATGCACTCCCAGGAAGAGGTAAGCGACTCAAAGCATCGGCATTTCCATGAGTAGCTCCTGACTTGTGGATCAACTCATACTCATACATTCCCAATGTTAACGCCCATCGTTGAATTCTGGCAGATGCTTGAGCTGGAACTGTCTTGTCTTTTGCGAACAGAGAGGCGAGTGGCTTGTGATCCGAACTGAGGATAAATGATCTTCCAAAAATATAGCAGTGAAATCTTTTGACGCCGAAAACACATGCCAGTCCCTCTTTTTCAATCTGAGAATAATTCTGTTCAGCCTTGGACAGTGTCCTTGAGGCATATCCAACTGGTCTCTCTTCTCCATTTGGATACCGTTGTGACAACACAGCACCAAGACCGTACTGAGAAGCATCACACGCTAGGACAAGTTGTAGCTCAGGGTTATAGTGTGTCAAAACTTGAGATGACAATAGTAGCTTCTTTGATGCTTCGAAAGCCTTCTTTTCTTTGTCATTCCACCTCCACTTGGTTGATTCTTGAAGTAGGTTGTACAAGGGTTTCAAGGTGGTAGCTAGGTTTGGCATAAATTTGCCATAGTAGTTCAACAGGCCTAGGAACGCTTTCAGCTCGGTGACATTCTTTGGAGTAGGAGCTTGCTGTACAGCTTGGACTTTGTCTGGAGTAGGATGAATACCATCTCGATCAATTGTGTGTCCAAGATAGGTTACTGATGTTGAGGCGAAGACACATTTTTCTTTCTTGAGAGTCAGACCCGCAGACTCCAGACGTTCCAGCACTTTACTCAACGTCTGTAGGTGTTCTGCCTCGGTAGCTCCAGTTATCAGGATATCGTCGATATAGACCACTACTGAAGGTATGTCTTGTAGTAGTGACTCCATTGCTCGTTGGAAGATTCCTGGAGCCGACGATACTCCAAAAGGCAAACGGTTAAATCTGTACAGACCCTTGTGAGTGTTCACCACGACATATTGCTTCGATTCTTCATCCAAAGACAACTGCTGGTATGCTTGACTCATGTCTAACTTGGTGAAGACAACTCCTCCTTGCAACTTAGCAAATAGGTCCTCCACCTTTGGAATGGGGTAGTTGTCGAGACGAGATGCTTTGTTGACTGTAGTTGAGAAGTCTCCGCAGATTCTCACTGATTTCTTATCAGCCTTGAGTACTGGCACGATAGGTGCTGCCCAGTCCGAATAAGTCACTGGTTCGATCACTCCTTGAGACACGAGCTTCTCTAGCTCCTCTTCTACCAGTGGTCTCATAGAGTAGGGAACTGAGCGAGCACTACAGAACATGGGAACAGAATGTGGGTTAACATGAATTTTAGCCTGGAAACCATGCAAGGTCCCCAGCTCCTCTCTGAACAGTCTGGAATGCTTCTTCAGCAACTCTCCCAGTGTTCCATCATGAAGATAGTGTAGCGTGCTCCAGTCCAGAGTCAGTTTGTTTAACCAGTTCCTTCCGAGAAGGCTAGGTCCATCCATGTCCACTATCATCAGTTCCAGTTCTGCAGAGTTCTCTCCGTGTGTGACTTGAACTTGCGCAGTTCCAAGCACATCAATAGTCTCTCCAGTGTAGGTCGTCAGCTTCCTTGTGGTAGAGTCTAACGGTCGACTTGGCCAATGTTTACGAAATGTGTTCTTTGACATGATAGAGAGCGAGGCACCTGTGTCCAACTCCATGCTGAGTGGTACATCATCTATCTTCAACTCTACGATAAATGGTTTTCTACTGCTCTCCTCTCCAAGAGAAAAAAGTGTGTACTCCTCTGGTGACTGACTATCTCTTTCATCCTTCAATTTCTTTACTGAATCTCTTCTGTCCTTCTTCACTGGTTGCTGACAGACAGTTTTGAGATGACCGGTTTTCCCGCAATTGTGACATTTTGCTGACTTGAAACGACAGTTACTAGCTTTGTGATTCGTTTTTCCACATCTGTAGCACTTCTGGTAGGTTGGCGTGCCGGTGTCATCTTTGCGCGGATTCACTGGTCGCCAGTTGCGTGGCTTGCTGTCCAGCTTCTGTACTACTGGTTCAGGTTCCAACTTCCGTTCGTCTCTCTCCGCAACTTCTAGTGCTTGCGCAATCTCTAGTGCTCTCTTGAAGTCCAGGTCTTTCTCCTGAAGCAAACGTTTCCGTACACGACTGTCGTTAATTCCTCCTACCAAGCGGTCTCTCAACATTTTCTCGAGCGTCGTCCCAAAATTACAGTACACAGCTAGCGACCTTAGCTCAGCAACGTACATGGAGACGGACTCCCCAGGCTTGCGGTCCCTGGCGTAGAACTGCAGTCGCTGGATAACTTCAGACGGCTCAGGATTGTGGTGCGTCTTCAAAACGGCGATAAGTTCTTCATACGTCTTCTTTCCAGGTGTATCCGGTACCACGAGGTTTGTTAGCAGCTTGAAGGTAGCAGGACCAACCATAGCGAGGAGTATCTCTTTCTTCTTTGTTTCGTCCTCGACACCATTCGCGGCAAAGAAATGAGTCAGCCTTTGAGCGTACTGAGACCATTCCTCTCTTTCTGGGTCAAACTCGCTGATTCGCCCGAACAACGCCGCCATTCCAAGGTGTTCACCAGTCTCGTCGCCAGTGTTGAGTCTCAAAACAATCTCTTATTGTTAAATTACATACTGCCAAAATACATGAGAGACTCAGTATATAAATCAGAGTGCACAATAGCTTGTAAAAATAAATACAAGAGTTTGTAGACTCAGAGTCTACGACAAAAATGATCATGAATATCATTACGGCATCAATTTTAAACGCAACTAAGACTGCTAAATCACATGTAAAATGCTCGACGAAAATGCTAGAAACGTTACAGAGATACAATTTTATGGGCATGGTCTGTACAGCACTTTTTTGCATGCGTAGTTCGAAATTTTTTTCTCAAAGGCTACGCTGGTACGAGGCAAGTGCACGAAGGAATGCACTAGCTGTATCGGCCAGAAGGAAGCGACTAATAAACATGTACACCATTGCAGTCAAATCAGTTTTGTAATAACCACACAAGCAAGTTGAAACTATTATAAAACTACAATTTCGCCTCCATTATGGATATGGAGGGAAAACATTTTGACAACACAATTATCATAACATCAAAACATAATTACACTCTAAATTCACTATGACAGTACAGTTAACACAATGCGGGAGGTCACTCCTCGAACAGGATAAGAGTACAGTTATATCACAGCAGCACTGAGGTTTCTAGAAGAACTGGGTGAGACTGATAAGACGCCCTGATGTACCGGAAGGTTTATCGACGTGGAAATGATTTGGTCAATGTCTATCCTGTGCCTGTAGCGGTTGTCAGATCACCATAAAATGCACGATTATAAAACTTGTACCAGGATTTGCAAGGTGAGTTTCAGAATAATGGACATTCGCTAAGTCACAGACGTTAGGAACAATGGTAGTACTGTATGACTCATCAGTGTCCTCCTAAATAAGGAATTTTGAATAAATTCAGGACAACCCCATCCAAAGCACTGTTCATGGTCTCAATGCCTGTTCTCCAATACCTCATTTTTAACCTCTAAAAAGAGGACAGTCTCTCTCATCAAAATGACAATACCTTGTCCCAAAGTGTCCTTTATTTATAGTTTATTATTTTTCACAACTTACAATAGCGGCCTGAGGCATGCCTAGGTCAGGTGGTGGCTGCTGGTACTGTCCTTGGTTGCCTCCATATGGCTGCTGCTGCTGGTCTCCGCCGTATTAATACTGGGGTGGTGGAGGAGCCGTGGTGCCTGGATAGGCAGTGGTTGGTTCCTGTGGACCCGTCTAGGGAGGAGGCTGGGCAGAAGTGTGTTATGCAGCGAGAACAAGCAGTGTAAGAAGTGCTGCCTAACAAACCCGCTTCCTCTCTCACCATCAGGACCAAGTATATAGCGCTGCTTTTTCTGGATTCATCGTTTATAAATGGCACAGAGACGAGCGACCAGCAGAAAGCTCAGAAAGAGAGCTAAATGCTAGAAACAATTTTTACGGGCGTGGTCTGTACATTGTACATCAATTTTTGCGCGCGTAGTTCAAAAAGTCGTTCTTGCAGGCTGGGCCGCGCCGGTACGAGGCAAGTGCACGAAGGAATGCACTAACTGTATCAGAGTCCGTACAAAAAAACGGCCAGAAGGAAGCGACTAATAAAATATCTAACTACACTTACACCACATGATTATTCTAAACTTCATTGCAGTCAAATCCGTTTTGTTAATAACCACACTAGCACTGGAAGTTGAAACTACTATAAACTGCACCTCCACTATGGAATATGCAGAGAAAACATTTTGACAACACAATTATCATAACGTCAAAACATAATTAAGTCACACACTCTAAAACACTATGATACATGAGAGGTCACTCCTAGCACAAGATAAGTGTACAGTTATGACAGCAGCACCGAACCGAGTCAGGTTTCTAGAAGAACTGGATGAGACTGACCAGCCGTGCCGGTGTACCGGAAGGATTAATGACGTGGAAGTGCGCCTTTCTGATTTGGCCCATGTCTATCCTGTGCCTGTAGCGGTGAATGATGCGACCGTTGACCAAAATCACCAAGGCGTCGTGTGCGGCCTCCACGCGCACACTGATAGGAACACCACAGCTGAAATCGAATCCTTGAGGGCGTTCTTCCACTCCCCATCTGCCGCACTTGGTGTTGAGCACAAGTGCATGCTCGTCCCATCTTGCGTTGAAGTGCAGTACTGTGTTGCCGCGGTCATCCAGTAGATCCAGTGTTGGTCGGCCGTTATCCGGAGTTACGAAGTTCACTTCGATAGCATTTCCAACGGTATAGTTTACCACACCGATCTGTCCGGACTGAGCCATTGCTAACTTTGGGAGAGCTGCAGGTGAACTGTGATTATCAAAACCGGACTGAGACATTCTTAACTTTGAGAAAGCTGCACGTGAACTGTGATTATCAAAAAAAATTATACAATTTAAACATGTATAATAATCATCATAATGTGTATCTGCCCT
Organism: Haliclona indistincta; assembly: GCA_964017065.1. Lineage (NCBI taxonomy): Eukaryota > Metazoa > Porifera > Demospongiae > Haplosclerida > Chalinidae > Haliclona > Haliclona indistincta. The sequence goes on along the minus strand of OZ024787.1, from coordinate 11,566,613 downwards.
TTGTGCACACGTGGAGTCACGTGATGATTATGTCATCATGACGTAGTAGACTTCCTTGTAGTCAGATTTCGCAACTCATTCAGTCAAAGCAGAAGTAACACGATTTCTTACGTTGACCAATCAAACACAAGCTTCAATGCTCTGATGCAGGTCCACACGTGACCAGCCATGTTTGATTGGTCAACGTGTTACTTCCGCTTTGACTGTGGCGTTGCAAGACCTCTTCAAACCGCTGTACTGGTCATGTGGCTTAGCAAATTACTGTGCATTTGCAGAAAAAGCACCAAATACCTGCCAAATACAAATCATTTTCATAATCGTAGCAGTAGTTCGTTCGTTTATTCGTCAGTCAGTCCGACTTTTACTTCAGTTTTGCGGCGCACACTGAACGACGAGCCCTGAAACTAGCAATGTCTCACTTTTCAACAATTGTATACTTACATGTATTGTATACGTAATTACTGTGGATGTATACTTACATGTATACCTACATGCATTGTAAACAAATCACAGTATCGGAAAGAGGCTACATGTAGAATCTGACAACTTAACTGCTGTAAAATAGTTGCAGTTTACTCTGTATGTGAATTGGTAACGAGGCATCTGCGCATGCACCTTTGGTGCTTCTTTGTTACTTGTGAAAGATTATTCAAGTCAGTGTACTAACGTTTTATACTCGACAATTATGTAAAGCAAATGAGCACAATTTGCATCTATTATACAATCCCTTTTGGTTACACATGTAATCAAAATAATGAGAACACACCACTTTTGCATGAGACTTTTAAAATTATTATCCGTATTCTTTCTCACAGTACACTCCATGTGGAGATGGTAACCATCTTCTTTGAGTCCCGGTTGCACCTGTTTGAGAGGAATAGAGAGTTTTGTAAAGGTTTTCGATACTGCCTGCTTACCCCAAAGGGCTGCATTGTGGGCATCATTGGTGGTGCGCCGTACCCTTGAGGCGGTTGGGCTGCTTGTGGAGTGGGATATGGCCGTGAGGGGTAGCCGCCGCCTTGATGTTGATCGTAGCCATAGCCATGAGCAGCGCCTGGGTATTGCTCTGAGTACGGAGGAGCGAACGCTTCTCTCCATTTATCTTCCATGTTAATATAATAGACCAATAGATATCTAGAATTGCTGGACCAAAGACCTTAATATTTATAATAAAGTAAGAAATGACGACGCAACAGTGACGATGTGAAAGTGTATCGCGACGTGTACGTGTACACACGTGTAGCCTCGCCCTGTCTGAACACCACCCACGCATCGCTTGATATCATAATCGAGCATAATGGGAAATTGTTCTTTGTTCAGTTGGAGGGTGTGCTGGGGGATGCTGCAAAGGCTACCACAAATAAAAAAAAACAGGTACGATGACAATAAGGCTGATGTATGCTACAACAGCACACACAATTGAGGGTAGAGAGCGTTCTGAGCATTCTTTCTAGCGGCTGTCATGTCTCACTCTCTTGCTGCATCTTTACTCTACATTAATAGAAAACAAAAGATATACATGTGATACATGAAAGATGTTTCAAGAGGTGCAAATTATTCAATGCAAGCCTAATCTTTGCAGCTGAAACTGTACAGACTTGGGTCTTTTTGCATGAGCTTAAATATATCTAGTCAGTTCAATAATATAGTGTTAACATTTTTCATCTACTATCACTGGATTTATTATCTAAAGTTTTATAGTGTACACTTCTTAGGAAGATGAGCAAAATAGTATGTGAAAGCTGATCAGTGCTGTCACAACACTACAAACACCTTTCATTGGGAATTAAGCATTTTATGAGATTCATAACTTGTAAGTAGCTTTATTTTCCACCAATGGTATTTTGTACAGGCGTGCTCCAGTAGTAAAGACTGGTCTGTTGCTGTTATGTCTCCAGTCAGTTGCCTTGCTTGCTCCTGAAAGAACTTCTTTTACAGCTTACAAATTTCAGCGCTCACAAACAGAGCAATATTTTGATACTTCTTTGGTAATGCAGCAAAGCAGCAAACCTAGACCAGAAATAAATTATTTAAAAAATCTAGATTGTACAGTATAATGGAAATTCGTTTGTGACCAAGATGCTGCTCTGCTTGAAGCGTGTCGATCTATTCCTCGACAGTCGAGATAGCAGCCACAGACGCTTCATGTATTATTTTCCCCATACTGTTATGTAGATTGCTGTGTTTATAAGTAATTAATATTAAAATCAACGTTGCATGGGTGCACTATTTATTAACAACATGCATACACAGCATACAGGGTGTGCTGGAGGAATTGCACAAGCTACCACAGCAGGTATAACAACAATTAAGCTGATCCATGCTACATTGCTTTGTGTCAAAGTATAGATAGAGCTGTATTGTACAGCAGAATTATACTTTGGCTGTACTATGTCTCACAACTTTGAATACATTGTGTAGCGGAAATATCCGATGATTTGAATTATCTAGTGCATGATGCTGTAGTATTTCATTTGTTTTTTTCTTCAAATTTGTAGCTGTTTTTCTTCAATTTGTAGATATTAATTTTAACTTGTTTTTGGTGGATATAAAACTATTTTTCTTCAAAATTGTAGATATTTTAACTGTTTTTTTCTTCAAATTTTGTAGCGGCTGTTTATCCTAGTGCTGCCCACACTAACAGTGCATTAGGTTTACCTGTAGAGCAAAACAGATAGCGGGAACAGAGTAGCATAGAAGATAGGGAGCACACAGGAGACACCAGACCATGCTCAGCACAGCAGGAGACACCAGACCATGCTCAGCACAACAGACACCACATACTGTAGTAGTGTTCCTTCATACGAGGAGGAGGCTGCACCTAGACAGAGAGAGACAAAACAACTCAAGATTGTCAGATCACCATAAAATGCACATTTTTACTGATTATAAAACTTGTACCAGGATTTGCAAGGCGACGTAGTGAATTTCAGTAACATTGGACATGCGCTAACTCATAGGTACAATGGTAGTACTGTATGACTAAAGAGTAGCAGGAATAGCTCAGCGCCCTCCTAAATGAAACACAATTAACATGTACATGACTAATGACATGACTAATGAGGTGAAAATCCTTTTTGTTTGTGGATGCACAATGCTCACACTATGAACGAAATCAGACTATCGTGGATGCGTGGGCACTTGTGCTGTTTGAAAAAAGACTGTTGTTCATTGCCTTACTGAACAAAAATATAGTTACTTACAGAATCGGACACTTGTCACGAAATTACAGAACTAGGAAACTGTCTAGATTGATAGAGTAACGACCTTTCATATTGATACTCGCATGTGACCACAAAGGATATTTCTAAAGGAAATTCCGAATCAATTCAGAACAGCCCCGTCCAAAGTTCATGGTCTCAATGTCCGTTCTCCAATACCTCATTTTTAACCAGAGGACAGCCTCTCTTATCAAATGACAAAACCCTCGTCCCAATGTGTCCTTTGTTATCACTGTCTTAGTCACAACTTACAATAGCGGCCTGAGGCATGCCTAGGTCAGGTGGTGGCTGTTGGTACTGTTGGTAACCATACTGCCCTTGGTTGCCTCCATATGGCTGCTGCTGGTCTCCACCGTATTGATACTGGGGTGGTGGGAGAGCTGTTGTGCCCGGATAGGCAGTGGTTGGTCCCTGCGGACCCATGTAGGGAGGAGGCTGGGCAGACGTGTGTTCTGCAGCGAGACACGTGACAATCAGTGTTGCTACTGTTGCATGCCTAAATAACCTCTCATGCGCAGTACAAAAATTGATAGTCATTATAAAGTGAATGTTGACACAACTTATAACAGCTTCGTGGTAGAACTTTACTAATTGTTATTATTATTAAGTTGTGCATCTATAATAAATCTGGTGGAGGCAGCAACAATGACTAACAGGATGAGCGAGAGAACATAACAGATGACAGCGACAATATTGCAGATCAGAGCACACTGCGTCTTCTTCTTGGCGGCATCGATTTTGCCCTCTTTGGCTAACTTCTGACTCTGTGAAATAATAAACAATTTTATGCCACATAGAAAAATTGTCCTAATTTGCCCTATGAGTACCGAAAGCAAACGAGACCTATGAACTACAAATAAAATTTTGAGCTCCTGGCAATCAAATTTTGTGAGAGAGAGAGAGAGAGAGAGAGAGAGAGAGAGAGAGAGAGAGAGAGAGAGAGAGAGAGAGAGAGGAGGGAGTGAGGGAGGGGAAAGAGAGAACATATTATAGCACTCACACTTAAGGACAACAGTAGAGCTGGGAGCGAACAGAGAAGCATACAAGGCAAGCAAGATATTACGGCCCCAATACTTATTACAACACCCAATAGAAAATAGTCTTTGACAACTGGAGCCTTCACCTGAAGAGAGGGAGGAAGCAAGTAGGCAAATTAAGACGATGTTTGACATCACATACCACAGCGTTAGCAAAGCGAGGATCAGGAGGCATCGGTACTTGAGCAGGCGGTACCTGATAATTGTAGTATCCTCCCCCGGCGCCATGATTATACTGAGGTTGAGCTGTTTGTGTGTACGGCGGAGGAGGAGCGGCAGTGTTGTTGGGGTACTCGGAGGGATACCCTAGTGAGGTAGAAAAACAGTATAGCTAGCAGAAAAACTTAGCTAGGCTACCTTGGTGCGAAAGAAGCGGTGCTCTGGGATCCATGATCGCGAATAATGGTTCGGCACGTGCGCGGTCCAGTCGTTGTTGATGAGATACGCCCCTTTTACATAAACTAAAATCATTGTCTTTATGCATGGTTTCAATACAAGTCATAGTTATAGTTATCATCAGTATAGTTGGCGCTGTTATTTCCAGCTGCTTGTCCTAGGAAATGAGTAGCGATGATCGGCACAGATACAGCAATCGCTACCCAGTCGAACACAGCTACCAAAACTGAAACAACCAGCAAGATGCACGCTGCTTTCATTCTCTTTTTTCCAGTAGAAACATAACCCAGCTTATGATACTTGCGACCCTATAAGAAAATAACATTAAAATTAATAACAATTATTATTATACTTTGAATCAATCATTTTACTTTTTTATTTCAAATGGTGATCGAATTTTTTCTGTTATTTTTCTTTACAACACATGGTTAACTGTTATTATACTATATCTTTTCAAGCTTGCTTGAGTTATATTAGTCACTTTTCAGTTTCAACATCAAGCATTGTCTATACACAGCTAATGATAACAAATGAACAATCCTGTTAGACAGCTGCTGTTAGATACACCATTTGCTATCTAGGTGTGTTTATCTCACACCAATAGCTCAGCTGTTACTACAGGTATAGTAGAACCATTGTGCTGTAATCAACTTCACTGTACAAACCGTTACCTTAGCAGAGAGACAAACAGCTGGTAGAGTGCAAATCAGCAAGTGTGGAGAACACGTCAATACGAAGATAATCGACATGAAAATCGAGACAACAAAGCAGTCAATTTTCTTTGGAACCTGCAGCAAAATAAAGATTACAAAAAGCACAATAATATTGCCGGGATCATTATTATTTTTTCATACTAAGATTTAGAAAAAGAAAACAGAAAAATGAGCGATGATAGGCACTTATGTTGTCTCGTATTGCACTACAGCTCACTGCTACACCCTGCGACTGCACATCGTGATGCGGCTGATCGATCAATGCAGATTGACTGTCGTCCAGAGAGACGGTGATGGTGCATGCCGAGTCAGAGTCGGCGTACAGCGGCGAGCGGCAAGAGCTCGAGCCTACATGATAATGGAACGGCAAACTTTACTCCAATACTATACTAGAAGACAAGTGTTACCTGGGTTGCTGATCAATGATTTCCTTTCGTCCATGGAGAACGCCGAGTAAGCCCACCATGCGTGTTTGCAATTTTGATCACCCCCCCCCCCCACCCTTGTGCATGCAACGCCCACGTATGCCAGGTGTTAGAATTATTGAAAACAATGATCAGCAATAATGACAAAAAATTAGGACAGATTATGTGTGGAAGTAGCAGCAATACGTTTTGATCCATAATGACATGATAGCAGCATGATTATTATCCGAAGTTCCTGTCTTTCCTGCTGCCAAAGATGGCTGCCAGCGGTACAGCAACTCCCGCCACGACTGGAACCACGAACGAAAAGAATATCAGCATTCCACCGAATCCTATCATGATAGAGATGAAGTTGAGCAGGATTGCTGAGTTGGCTTTCTCCTTGGCTGTGACATAGTCACCAGCTAGCTTGGCTCGCTTACACTACGAATAAAATACACATCAGGTCACTCACATTGTTGAAGTAGTTTTACTGAAGAACAAGTGTTGTCAAGGGGTCTGACACCATGCAGTGTGTGTTGTCAAGGGGTCTGACACCATGCAGTGTGAGTGTTGTCAAGGGGTCTGACACCAAGCAGTGTGAGTGTTGTCAAGGGGTCTGACACCATGGAGTATGTGTTGTCAAGGGGTCTGACACCATGTGTTGTCAAGGGGTCTGACACCATGTGTTGTCAAGGGGTCTGACACCATGTGTTGTCAAGGGGCCTGACACGGTGACACCATGTGTTGTCAAGGGGTCTGACACCATGTGTTGTCAAGGGGTGTGACACCACGTGTTGTCAGGGGTCTGACACCACGTGTTGTCAAGGGGTCTGACACCACGTGTTGTCAAGGGGTCTGACACCGGCCTGGAGTGTGTTAACATTTTGTAATGAAAAATCACATGCTACATGTAGCAGGAGAGTATAATGAGCGACAAAAGAGACTAGGAGTGTAATAATAAACAGCCATGCTTTTAATTTAACAATTTTTGAAATCTACACCTGATGGACGTGTTAAAACTTTCAGCAAGTAAGTTTACTGCAGTGGAACTCAACCATTTTCATTGTAATGCTCTCTTTATTATAACACACACATCAACAATAATATTATAGTGAGACTAAAATAATTCAAGAGGTATGTGACTCAAACATTCCACTACAGTAGTAACATCCTTTAGTCACATGATCCAAAATAACTGTTACATTTATGGGTTTGTTTTGCATTCTAGCTTAGCGCACGGGAGAAGCCCGTCGTGTACTGACCCCAGTTATATGTCTCCTGTGCACTCACCTCCTTGGATCTCCTCAGAGCTGGTATTGTACAGCAGAGCAGCCATGGGGCTGTGAAGCACCACAGAACACTGAGCCAATATGATAACTTGTAGTGATCATCCACCTTACAAGGCTAGTAAATAGAGCATGAACAGATGATAATCAGAACGTGTACACGTGCCGTACTCTTTGCCGCGCATCAACAGCAGCTGGAGCCGGTTGATGGGTGTAGACAGGCGGACAAGTTTCCTGCTTCGGTGGATAAGCTTGCTGGGCAGGAGGTAGAATGGACGCAGCTGGAGTGTATGGTGGGGGGGCTATATCGGCACTTGGAGCTGTGTTAGAGAACAAGAACAGCATGTAAAGAGAACGATCATATCTTATGGACCGCCGATCAAGGTCACTGCACCTTTCTGTTCGTCTTCAAAGCCTCGCTTTTCTTCTGCCATAGCTTATAATAACTTTTTGTTTATGGGTGAGAATCTTGTCGACCCTCGTTCCTGAGACAGTATAGGCGGGGCTGCGCTGGTACGAGGCAAGTGCACGAAAGAATGCGCTGTGTCATCATCTATGGGTAATAAAATTAATTATGTCTATGGTACAACGGCCAAAAGGAGCGACTAATACCGCGTTTACACTACACAAAATAACCGGGCCAGCCCGGCACGCCTTAACCCTTTAATTACTAAATTATCTTGCTGAAATTTTAACCTCGTAAATGCTGACCACTTCTCTTGTGAATATCTCGTGTGTCTTTTGTGCTACTGGTCTCAAATTTGCGTCCTTTTACGCCAGTGAGTAGCCGCAATTGCCCACACTCAAGTCAGTCGATATGCCCCTCCCACTTCGAAAGTCAAGCCGATAAAGTGCAACGACCTCGTCAAATTTTCCTCAAAGTTAGTGCTTTGGGGCTGGATACTGAAAAGTACACACAACTAGCAGTGGTTTTGCAGGCGAAACGCAAAGGGTCCAAATTTACTAGATTTGTTTTGCAACGGAAGTAGGCGTTGCCCCGCGGCCTTGGAGAAGATGGAGGAATGCTAGTCGTGTTAGGAAACTTGGCCATTACAGCTGTTGTCTCCTGAACTGTTGGCTAAATTGGCGTTCTATTGCTTACTAACTGTTATAGTTATTGTTTAGCGGAGTCTCGATGATGACAGCGTGTTGTAGATATGAAATACAGCGATCTCAACTGAGTCCTGTCCTCGGTCCTGTCTACTATTTGCTATTGTCGGTTTGCGCTTTGAGGGCGCTTCACTTCACAGAGGTAAACCAGACACCCTATATAACCTAGTAGTGTTATAGAACAGGCATTTAGCTACAATTTGGTGTAGTTCATTGCGGTATAGGTGTGTAAAAACAAAAGTGTGCCACTGTTTTATGCGTACAATTGTTGTGTACAATTGGTCCTTTTATGCATTCCAGCTCTATATTGCTGCAAGTTCTTTGCAACAAAAAGTACAGTACTCAAAACTGATTTGGTAAGGTGTTTAGTGACCTCATCCTTTGCTTTCATGCTCCAGATTGTCATCATGTACTCCAAGCTTCTTTAGATTCGCTATGGCTAATGCTATTAAAGTTTAATATTGTTAAATGCCTATCATAGCATGCTTTGCACAATACATCATCTGTCATCACTGTAGCAATAAATTCTGTGTGCTCAGTTAGGTGTTATGGCATCAGGGCTATGCCTTGTGTACGGCTGACAAGCTGTTGGTCTGGCCCGTCACTATTAATGATTTCTTTTCCACTTTGGAATAAAAATTATAGTGAGCATCATTCATATGCAACACTGCCTCCATTCTATGCGCACGGCACATGCAGCTATCACCTAGGATGGTTGAGTAGCGCTGAAAAAACTCCTGATGTTGTTCTTCTAATGTATTCAAGTGACAGTATCTTCCCTGCATCTTACTACACAAGAAACATGGCCCACAAGGTCTTCCTGGATGGTGGGACTCCAATTTACCCAGGAAAAACAACTACTTCAGACACAGCTATACTTTATCTATATATCAGAATGAAATTATTGTATATTAACATGGTCATTATGACGGTCAACAAAAATACCTCTCAAGAGAGTAGTTTATGTACGACAAGAGTGAAACCTTCAGAATACGCTCCTGGATGTCTGACCTAGTGGTAGATGTTCTTAAATTTGCCCTATCGCTGTAAAAACGAAAACGTGCCACCGTTTTGCAAACTAGTACTTTCAAGATGTTTTGCACTATATTTTTAACATTACTGCGTCTACTGCTCTCGGATGAACATGATAACACGCAGGAGTGCATGACCTATGAGTAAGAAATAGTTTTAGGCCAAGTATTATCATACGAGCGAAGACCTAGCCGTTTGAAGACTGACGCTTCCTAGCTGCCGTTTTGGTGCGCGTTTATTAGAGTGCAAAAGTATCTCGGCGTATGAGCAGAATTGGGACCCTTTGCGTTTTGCCTGTTTGGTGAGTGCAAAATGTGGTCCAGATCATAGAGAATGCACGAAAATGTGTTTCCGAGCACCCTGAAGCCATAAAATGTCCAAATTTTCTTGGCAGCCATTTTGTTTTTCTTAAAATGTTGTGAAATTTGCACTGAAGCCATAGAAATGCCGAAGCCAATACGTTTAGCGCAGGGGGCGCGCCGAAAACCGGTCAATTTTTTGCGGTTATTTGTATTCTTCAATTTGGCTCAATTTTGGGATATTTTAGCACTTTTTCATAAAGTTATGGTGTCTGAAGTATGTATGTCGCCAAAAGGCGACAATAGGGGTTAAAGGGTTAAATCAGTGGCGTATCTAGGGGGGGTGCTCAGGGTGCTCCAGCACCCCCCTTAAACTAGAGATATTAATATTCATAAAGTAGCAGGCTACTGGCTAACCTAACCTCAGGCTCTAAGCTCTATAGCTTCATCGAAGAATCCATGATCGAGTGCCGTACAGTTCTAAATAACGCACACTGTACCAATTATTACACGCAAAATAAACGAAAATTAATTGATAATGAATAATTAATTAGCAAAATTTTGGCGCGCTTCGCGCGCTCATATTCAGCACCCCCTTGGTACGGGCTCAAATGCGGACCGGACCGGACCGCGCGGACCAGCTCACGTGATCATTGGCAAGCGGCGCGCGGCAAAGTTTGCGCATAGCGCACCTCGCCGAGCTGCAATTTTCGAGCTACTGTGTGCTAAGGACCATGATGACATCACAGTTTCAATAAGTATACATGCACTAATTATTAACAATCTTTGATGTCAGCTTATGAAGTTAGATATTCAACAAGCCAGGTACTATACCAGTGCTGTTGCAACACAAGGCAGCAGTATAGCAACACTAAGTAATAGTGTTACAGCACAGAGCAACAGTACTGGTAAACAGCGTAAGTAGATGCATTTTACTTATTTGACTTAAGTAAAATGCATCTTATTTATTAAAATGCATCTTACTTATTAAAATGCATCTTACTAAATAAGTATAATGCATCTGCATTTTACTTATTTGACTTAAGCTCAGTACTTGAATCAACAGTATCATTAGCTCAGTTTGGCATTTTTCCTTTTTTTATCTTTGCCGCCAAAGGCAGGTGTGACCAACTAGCGAAAGCTATTACAAAGGCCAACCAGTGAAAAACAGGACACACCGGGCAAAAAGAACAAAGACAGATAACCAAAGCAATGTAAACAGTAAAGTCAGTAGAAATAATAATAAAAAATAAAGCACCAAAGGTGCAGATGCCTCGGTGCAGTAGCATGTATATGCTAGCAAGCAATTAGCCGATGCATAATTACGACAGCACGTATGCATGCAGTAGATCTATGGAAGCATCAAAACAGTATCATGGAAGCATGCAAGCAGCAGAACTATGGAACCATGCAAGCAGCAGAACCATGGTAGCATGCAAGCAGCAGAATTATGGAAGCATGCAAGCAGCAGAGCTAAGCATGCAAGCAGCAGAACCATGGAAGCATGCAAGCAGCAGAGCTAAGCATGCAAGCAGCAGAACCATGGAGGCATGCAAGCAGCAGAGCTAAGCATGCAAGCAGCAGAACAATGGAAGCATGGAAGCATGCAAGCAGCAGAGGTAAGCATGGAAGCAGCAGAACCATGGAAGCATACAAGCAGCAAGACTATGGAAGCATTCAAACAGCAGATCACGAACTGCCATCACGTGACGTCACGTGTCGTTTGCTCTGCAATACGACCGGCTCAGCTCAGCAGGCTGTCGAACGGCCAATGATCACGTGAGCTGGTCCGCGCGGTCCGGTCCGGTCCGTATTTGAGCCTGTACCCACCCCCTTCTACCAAATCCTAGATACGCCACTGGTTAAATTGCCAATGTAAACGCGCTAAAATGCGAGCCGGGCCGTGCCGTGCCGGGCTGGCCCGGTCTGGTATTGGAAAGGTTCCGGTTAGGTACAGGAGGAATGCCGCATACTTAATATTCATAATACAGTTAACCCCACCCAATTTAAATGAATATTGGTTATCTTTCCCGCGCGACCCGCGAAATCTTATCTGTGGTAGCTCGTAGCTGTACATCTTCTAGCGCTAGCTAGATCTAAGACCACAATGTCTGGGAAAGAAGATCAGCACGAGCCCTTAGCCAACAATGGATCAGACGCTGCCGGTAAGACCGATTGATCAGCTGCTGCCATAACAAATTATAATAATAATCTAAATAGGAATACAACTGCTGGGTAGATGCACTGGTTGCCTGAAAAGAAAGAGGAGTACAGAATAGCAAGGGAGAGAAGGCAACATCTTGTCGAGATTGCTTTGAGAGAGGTGTTGCCGTGAGTACTTGCCGCCTAACTCATGGTCATTGTGGTCGGGGATTACCTACTAGTTATGAAGCAATTGGGCTAGAGTTTGATCTTCCATAGTGTGTCCGTGATCTTCAAAGTGTTACTGTTTCTCACTCTAGCTGAAAACTGTGTGACAGGGTATTTTGATTACTTAGTCTCGTCCCCAGACCACACCCCTTCCGCTATGCTTGGGAGAGGGTCTGGTTAAATGAAGGCAAATTCCTGGTTCCGTGACGTTTCATTCTCAAATACCATCAGATTGCAGTATTTCCCAAAATTCTCATGACCTGCACGCGATCACATTGGTCATGGCTTACCCAAGGAATGCTATCATGAAATCAATATCGAAGAGCGCTGAATAGCTTGGATATTCGTGTTTGTCGGCTGAGTAGCAAGAAGTCGTGGTCAATTTCGTGGCGGGTTTGTTTCTCTTCCTACAGGCGCTGGGAAGTCTCTTTGTTACATAGTCCTACCAAGTATCTTCAACTTGCTTCGTAACAGTAAATCTAGCATAGTTATAGTTGTGTGTCCTTTGAAGCTTGATGGAAGACCAGGTAGCTAATTGTTGTGCACATGATTTCGCGCGTGACAATTACGTCATTGAACCAGGAATTTGCCTTCATTTAACGAGACCCTCCCGAGCATAGCAGAAGGGAGAGAGGTCTGGGGATGAGACTAGTGATTACTATGATGGACAACATCTATCGTACTACCAAATATGGCTTCTCTTGCTTCTTTGCCACAATGAAAACATCTATTGGGAGTGGAAGGGTTGTACCTATACTTGTCTCAGAGGGTCTACGGATTGTAAAAGAGTGGAATAGCAATTGGTCTCCATAGTTCTTTATGACAGATAAAAGTAGTGTCGAGCTAGGAGCTATTGGGAGTCTATTTCCGTCCTGTTTCCGATTGCTCTGCGACTTTCACAGAGCACAAGCATGGGAACATTGGGTCACCAAAGGTGCTAATGAAGTTTCAAATTCTGATAAGGAGTCTGTTCTGAGATACGTAAAAGACTTTGCATATGCAATTACAGGTACATTGTACCACTCTGTTTTACATGTCTATACATTATAATTATTACTATGTATCACAATAATAACATTATTGTGTTCATTCTAGTTGGATGAGAAATGGCGAGACATTGAGAGTCAACCCTGGTATGTTGGAAACAAAAAGCTTCAAGTGTACATGAATTCTGAATGGATGTCATGTCGCAAGTAAGAATGTTATGTAAATTGTATAGGCACACCGTCATGTAGCTACTATGGTTTGTATCATTGATTAAAGAAGTATCCATTATTGTGCTTGGTTTCTAGCAGTTAATAAACGTTGAATGTATAACTGCATATTATACACGTGCATCACTATATATAAAGTCTCGGTCAAAGTTATTAATTTAAATTTTCTTTCTCACATGCAGCTATGGGCACATGCTTATCGGCAAAAGTTCCGGATAACAGAGTCGACACTAACACTCTGACTTGTAAATTTTTTCATCCATTCCTCCCACGCCTCTTCTGAGTAATCACATACCCTGTCACACAGTTTTCGGAATAAAAAACAGTAACACTTTGGAGATCACTGACACACTGTGGAAGATCAAGCTCTTGCCCAATTGCTTCGTAAGTAGTAGGTACTCTTCGACCACAATGACCATGAGTTAGGCGGCAAGTACTCACGGAGACATCTCTCTCAAAGCAATCTCGACAAGATGTTGCCTTCTCTCCCTTGTGAGACATTTTCAATCGACAATATTCTGTAACCAGTGCATCTACCCAGCAGTTTTATTCCTATTTATTATAATTTTTATAATTTATAATAGCAGTAGCTGATCAATCGGTCTTACCGGCAGCGTCTGATTCATTGTTGGCTATGGGCTCGTGCTAATCTTATTTCCAAGACTGGCAGACATTGTGGTCTTAGATCTAGCTAGCGCTAGAAGACTGTACAGCTACGAGCTACCAGAGATCAGATTTCGCGGGTCGCGCGGGAAAGATAACCAATATTCATTCAAGAGTGGGTGTGGTTAATTGTATTATGAATATTAAGTATGCGGCATTCCTCCTGTACCTAACCGGAACCTACAGTGTTCCACACGAAGAGAGTGAATTAATGTTAGGAATGTATGACGTCACGTCAATAGTAACAATACATTTTACCTAACAAAATGGCCGCCAAAAACCTGCTCTCTCGCAGAGTGAAGTCGCGCTTGTCGCTGTATATGCTTCTAGAGACGCTAGGTGAGATCTACTTTCATGATTAATGTTTTAGCATTGCAGTCATGAAGTCTTAGAGCTTAACTACCAGTAGAACTGGAATTCCTGTCCCTAACGTTAGGCTCATCGTGAACGGTCAACTTTTGCTCTCTGCCGCTGATGTAGCACTGATTGGGACCAATCCTGCTGCCAACAGATATGCATCCGAGGTGAAAGCTTCAATGCAGCGATAACAGTGCTTAACTACCGGTAGTCCCTGAGATTCGCTCCCTAACGTGTTTTTCCAATTGGCTGCCTGTCTTTCAAATTTCTGTCACGTGAGTGTCATCTGACAAGAAGCCATATAAAGCATAAGATTCAGTAAGGATAGAGGATCAAAATGATATATAAATCATAACTCTAGGACAAATAACTCTAGAGAAATCAATCAAAATGTCAAACACACAATTATTCCCTCTCTTCGTGTGGAACACTGTATTGGAAAGCGGGCTGGCCCGGCACGGCACGGCTCGGCACCGCTTTTATGGCTAGTGTAAACGCTAACAACGCGGGCCGGGCCGGGCCAGGTTGTTTTTTATCGACCTACAGCCACTGCTATGGTGATCTAGGCTTCGCCAATTGAAGAAACAATAATACTCGATGTGTCTGTCTTGAAAAGGAAAGGACCACGTGAGAGAGGACGCCAGCAAAGCGTTCGTTAACGTTATGCATTGCGTACCTTCAGCATACTGCTGCGTGCCCGTTGTTACTCAATCCATAACATAGCTCTGACAAGAGCTGTACAGAACAAAAATGCAACAATACATGCACCAGCACAGATACAAACTCGCTTCAGCTATCGTTGCTAGGTAGTCGCCATTTTATTCTCCCACGTCACGAAGTCTCCGCCTTTTACAATCGACTTGGCCCGGTAAAATATTGTGCAGTGTAAACGCGTGCAAGAACCGTGCCGAGCCGTGCCGTGCCGTGCTCCCACGGGCGGCCACGGCCCCAGTACAGTGTAAACGCGGTATAACTTCACGTACGCTACGGGATTATTCAAAACTTCATCTTTTTCATTGGTTCACATGCAAGTTGAAACTATCAATTTCACCTTCAATAGTTTGGTACACATGCAAGTTGAAATTATCAATTTTCATCTTCATATCAGTGTAAAGTTTATATGGAGAGAACACTATTATCAAAACTGTGTCAAAACATGTGGTCACTAACATAAGGTCATGCACCCTAAAAACACTACGGAAGTACAGTTACACAACGGGGAGGTCACTCCTAAATCGAGATAAGATATCACAGCAGCACCGAACCGAGTCAGGTTTCTAGAAGAACTGGGCGAGACTGATCAGGCGCGCTGGTGTACCGGAGGGATTAATGACGTGGAAGTGCGCCTTTTTGATTTGGCCCATGTCTATCCTGTGCTTGTAGCGGTGAATGACGCGACCGTTGACCAAAATAACAAAGGCGTCGTGTGCGGCCTCCACGCGCACACTGATAGGAACACGACTGCTGAAATCGAATCCTTGAGGCCGTTCCTCCACTCCCCAGCTGCCGAGCTTGGTGTTGAGCACAAGTGCGTGCTCGTCCCATCTCGGGTTGAAGTGGAGTACTGTGTTGCCGCGGTCATCCAGTAGATCCAGTGTTGGTCGGCCGTTATCCGGAGTTACGAAGGTGACTTCGATAGCATTTCCAACGGTATAGTTTACTACACCGATCTGTCCAGACTGAGCCATTCCTAACTTTGGGAGAGCTGCAGGTGAACTGTGATTATCAAAAAGAATCGTTCGATTTATAAGCCGTTCGTGGTCATCGTTGTTCATGGTCAAGTACAGTGTAGTATAGTAGCAGCCGTTCGTGGTCAAGTAGTCTACAGTAGCAGCCGTTTCTCAACGGCTGCTACTATACTACACTGTACTTGACCATGAACAACGATGACCACGAACGGCTGCTACTATACTACACTGTACTTGACCATGAACAACAACTTGACCACGAACAACACTGTGTGGACCGAGAACTGTGCGCTACCGTCGTAGCCTCGTTCCCTGGATAGGGGGTTGTCATCCGGCTCCAGGCACAGGCCGGAAATACCTCCACTCACAGGCCGGAAATAGTCAGACCTTGTCATCCGCCTACTCCACGCACAGGCCGGAAATCTCAATCACAGGCCGGAAGCTTCCATAAAGCTCCACCAAAGGTAGCACTATCTGGAGATTGCGCTTGGAAGATAGCCTTGGCAGTCCTTGCTCCTGATGCTGGCGCTGCCCTTTAGCCGTCTTCACGTGTAAGTTATTACTGTACGTATACCTAGTCTCCATACTATAATGTGTAGTGTTTGTTGTGTGTGTACGTTGCCTACATAGATAGTAAAGTAATTCAGACCTCCCTAATGTCAAAATGCAATGTGTGCATGTACTATGTACATCATGATACTATATAGAGCAAGGTTGGTACAATGTGAATAGATGCCTTGTCGATGTGTAGGCATTAGATGGTTAAGCATTTTGTTAGGTCAATATGTGTGTCGTCAATAGCATGACTGTCTTATCCCAGTCTCTTCCTCTTCTCTCTCTCTCTCTCTGTCTGTCTGTCTCTCTCTCGCTCTTTGTCTCCTCAATAACCAGTTGCTATAACATTTTTGTGTGTCGCAGGGATGCTGCTCCCTATTGGTCTTGCATTCTATGCTTGCAGTGCTATGTTGATGTAATACTAACCAGCAACAAAGTCACTACGTAGTCTGGACAGCAGTTGAATTGATGGCTACTGCACTACCATGCATGCATGAACTTAATTATGTGATTGGTGCCCGAACTGTTCATGCCTATAGCAGATGGCTTTACCTATAGCTGAACCTTGATCTAATAGTTTCTGTTGACTTAATGAGTCACTTGACATGGGTTGTCAACTAGGGTGGCATGGATAGTGGTTAGAGTACTTGTCATCATGGAATCCGTAGCCATCAAAGAGATCTCTCCCTTTCCTCTCTCTCTCTCATTGTCTTTTTTATTCCCTCTCGATGTTTCTATCTCTGTATTTTCATCTGTCTCTTACTCTATAGCTCTCTCCAAATCTGTCTGCTTTCACTCTCTATCTTACACACATAATTTTTTATGAGCAAAACCAAAACTCTGTGTATGCGTGTATGTGTGTGTGTGTGTGTGTGTGTGTGTGCGTGCGTGCGTGCGTGTGTGTGTGTGTGTGTGTGTGTGTGTGTGTGTGTGTGTGTGTGTGTGTGTGTGTGTGTGTGTGTGTGTGTGTGTGTGTGTGTGTGTGTGTGTGTGTGTAAAAATTCACCTTAAAATTTTTTTATAAGGAAAACAAGTTCTACTAGGAAAACAAAAATTTGATATGTGAGATGGAATAGTTGTAAATGAGCTTCTGCTGATTGAAGATCGATTATGAAACCTGAATGAAAGTCAGGTTTCACAAGTTTTGTAAATAAAACCTGCACGCACGCACATTCTTAATCACTTACATATGTACTCATACTCTCTCTCACACACTTCATCTCTCAAACTATGTCTGATTGACTGCACTGATGAGATCCGATAGATCGAAACAGTCTGATAACTCATGTTGTCGACTGTCTGCAGTTTCAGATTCTATGTTTCTGTTCTCTCTTGTCAAATTTTTAATTTGTTCAGCAAAAATTAATGTGTTCACATTGTTAAAATATAGATCTGATCATACCATTGTTTCAGCTGTGTTCTATTAATAATGTATTTCACATGTATACTAGCCTCGTCCCCAGGCCACACCCTCCTTCCTCGTTCATCTCCTCAGCAGGGGGAGTGGCCTGGAGGCGAGGCTAGTACTATATATGAGATAAATGTAGTACAGATGTATCACATTATTATAGCATGTGAGACATTGCTTTGAGTTTGACAAACATGAATCAAACGACTTGTATGTGAACCCTGTGATGCAGTTTAATGAGTTTCGTAATGTGTAGCTGGTGAGCTTTAAGTTAGTGCATAGTGCAACGAATATTCTTGTCTCTAGGCAATAAGGATTGAGAATCAGTCTATGGTAAGGTAAGCATATCAAGAAGCCAATTGAACACCATTACTATTATTATAGACATATTGATGTTACAAACTGTTTTTTGTAACCTTAAAACACACTCCAGCTTCGACCCCTTGTCAGGCAGACCACACTGGCGACACAGACTACGCACTACTTCAACCTGCATAGAATTGTTCCATTAGCTACAAACAATCATACTACTAGATGCATAACATGTGCTATGTTAGGCCAATTGCAGTAATAGCAATTTTACATGCATTAATGATTAACTGATACATTTATAAATATAGGACACTACCGGTGTTTGATATTATCTTTATTGTAAGCGTTGTACATCAAACTAGAAATACTGGCAGCACGTACATACCTGGATGATTATGATAGTATCAACAGAAAAAAATTAGGTCCAAGTACATGTATAATAATTTTAACTACTTCAGGTAATAATTGCCTGTTTTGGTAGCAGAATGATCCTATCTCACTGCATACCGGCTGCATGTTGGGAAACTATTCCAAGTTTTTTTCAGAAAGAGCTTGTCGACAAACCAACACTCCTCTCAACTGAATAGAACTCATCATGCATACGTACACATCATTACATTGCTGAATTGTACAATTCTTATTCATTCTGACACACACTGCACTGATGAGATCCATGCAAGAAGATCGAAATGAACAATGTGTTATTGTTCATCTGCAGTTTCAGTCATTTATTTTATGCTATTTTGTTCTTCGAGAAGGAACATCAAGTTTGTAGTTTTTGAGTATAGCTACTCAGCAACCGAGTTACTGCACAATTTACTCCATAATAGCAAAATCTCTGCACTATGTAGAGATAGAAAGAGCATCATAGACTGCTTACAATAGAGAACTTGTGTAGTAATCTATCGAAAATGCTTTGATGGCACTAAAATTAATAAAGAAATTTACAGCGGTTTTGTAGTGATTGTGGACCTAAGTTGAATTGTAATAATAGAACATACTATACTTCCCCATAAGAATGAAGTATACTAAGTAAGTTTTATACTGCATTGTTGCACTAGTACAATTGATTTAGCAGTAAGTATTCTCACTACACTGTTACTATACTATTGTTAATTATATAACAGAGCCTTGGACTTGGTGTGTGTACAAATAATAATTATTTGCTGCATGTGTTATGCATGACTCCTCTGTGCCTGTATAGTTGTAACTTGTGTATCGCCATGTGTAATGATTGTGTGTGAAACAGTGTTGAAGAAGTGTTTTGAACCGAAACTCAATGACATTTGTACTTTGCAAGCCATTCTCTCTCACCAAACACATGCTACTATCAATTTTACTGGATTGGTACATGTACCGAGGTAGTGACCAGTACTAATGATAGTTTAGTGCTGTTTTAAGCATTCATGTATTCTTTTACTAGTAATGCAGTATGTAACACTACTATCTAGACTGCTGTGATTAATTTTGCACTGCAACAGTGCAGCAGCTAGTACAACAGCAGCAGTGCAGCAGCTAGTACAACAGCAGTGCAGCAGCTAGTGCAACAGCAGTGCAGCAGAGCAACAGCAGCTAGCATTGTCTGGGGATGCCAGCAATGTTCATTTCTTGACAATATTATTAGGATTTTTATCCAGACATGCAGAGCTATCGTTAATCCAGTATTTCAAGCCTTTATCGTCGTCGTGAACTAGCAAAGAAAACAGAATATGGTGACAGAGTCAGACAAGTCGAAAATGGATCTTTTACCCCTCTTGTTTTCTCCACTACTGGTGGCATGGGAAGAGAGGCAACACAATTTTATCAACATTCAGCAGATCAAATAATTATTATTGCCGATCGGCAATGATATGTAGGGATGACCTCGAACTAATATAATAGAATTCTCACAACAGTATACTCTGGCTTGGTTAAGATGCTCGTCATCCTTCTCTTTCATCCTACATTCAGCCGTAACTTGTATTCGTGGCAGCCGTGCAACACGTCATTATCTCTGACAGACCACTTGTAGTTGTAGAATGCTGCCTTTCCCAGGCTGGCTAATTTGCTATTCATTCCATTTTAGTTATTCATTTCTAGCTATTATTTCACCCTTATTATAAGTATTCACTAACCATTGCTCTCTTGTATTGTGTATGATAAAAAAATTGTGTGGTGGATTGAGTGCAGTTCTTTGCCCTTGTTATTGTTCACAAAACAGAATTAAACATGGATAATAATTATTTCTTTAATGTTAAGCTGTAAACATTACACAAAATTGATTTTATTGTTAATGCTATATCATTCCCAAAGAGCACTTAGCTGAATGCAACTAAAGGCAGGCAATGGAACAAAACCTGTGGTAAAGGATAGAGGCATGAGTGATCATACAAGTCCAGATGAACCAGGCTGTATTGATGGAAACATTTATTTCTGATCTGGGGCTTGAGTCATAGCCTAATCACATAGACCACAGGAACATACGGGCCTTCTCCTGGCAGTGATAATAATAATATGCTAATTTCAGTCTGGTTCAGTCTGAGTCTGATTGGTAGTGCAAAACACCACTGATCTACCTACCATACCAGTGCAGCACTGTAGTAGTACGTAGCGATAGTATGTTTAGTGAGAGATAGTTAGTGATAGTTATGTGTTCTCCTTGATTAGTGCTGTTATCAGTCACCAAAACACTGTGACTACTACTAATAATCATAATGATTTGCATCCTGCATGCATCTTATGATGCATTAACTTTTAGTAATAATTAAGCGTTGAGTTTTATGGTAAAACTATCTGAACCATGGTGAAATACGTAGTTGTGAGCATGTAACATAATTATGTTCAGTGCTGTTTTAGTCTCAGATGTAGCTAGGCATTCTACTTAAAAATTGTATTGTTGATAAGACAAGGGAAAAAGCTATGCATGCACATACGTAAGTTTGATCGCCTGGATAAACTATTTCGCCATGAGGTAGGTGCATCTGTTGGGTCTACAGTGATCACTCTCTTGATTGCATTTAACTGGTGAAACTTTGCTGCCTACTGGGAACGCTGGCATCTCCTGAAGTTAGACAAAATGATCAATGCGTGTGACAGGTAGCATGGAATCTACAACGGCGATTTGATGGAGTTCTGATAGACAAGCAGCTAAAAATATCCTCTGCAAATGTACAACATCCCAGCAACTACTCTACACAGGCACGTACAATAATTATGGAGAAATATAGGACAGAAACAAAAGCAACAAATTATGAATTTAATAATAATGGTGTTCAATTGGCTTCTGGATATGCTTACCTTACCATAGACTGATTCTCAATCCTTATTGCCTAGAGACAAGAATATTCGTTGCACTATGCACTAACTTAAAGCTCACCAGCTACACAGTACGAAACTCATTAAACTGCATCACAGAGTTCACATACAAGTCGTTTGATTCATGTTTGTCAAACTCAAAGCAATGTCTCACATGCTATAATAATGTGATACCTCTGTACTACATTTATCTCATGTATAGTACTAGCCTCGCCTCCAGCCCACTCCCACTGCTGAGGAGATGAACGAGGAAGGAGGGTGTGGCCTGGGGACGAGGCTAGTATACATGTGAAATACATTATTAATAAAACACAGCTGAAACAATGGTATGATCAGATATACATTTGAACACATTAATTTTTGCTGAACAAAATAAAAATTGACAAGAGAGAACAGAAACATAGAATCTGAAACTGCAGACAGTCGACAACATGAGTTATCAGACTGTTTCGATCTATCGGATCTCATCAGTGCAGTCAATCAGACATAGTTTGAGAGATGAAGTGTGTGAGAGAGAGTATGAGCACATAAAAATTATTATGTAAGTGAATCAGCTATTGGTACGTGAAGCCACCCTGCAACACACAATATGCTATAGTAACTGGTTATTGAGGAGACAGAGAGCGAGAGAGAGACAGACAGACAGACAGACAGACAGACAGACAGACAGACAGACAGAGAGAGAGAGAAGAGGAAGAGACTGGGATAAGACAGTCATGCTATTGACGACACACACACATATTGACCTACACAACAAAATGCTCAACCCTCTAATGCCTACACATCGACAAGGCATCTATTCACATTGTATCAACCTTGCTCTATATAGTATCATGATGTACATAGTACATGCACACATTGCATTTTGACATTAGGGAGGTCTGAATTACTTTACTATCTATGTAGGCACGTACACACACAACAAACACTACACATTATAGTATGGAGACTAGGTATACGTACAGTAATAACTTACACGTGAAGACGGCTAAGGGCAGCGCCAGCATCAGGAGCAAGGACTGCCAAGGAGCATCAGTATCTTCCAAGCAATCTCCAGATAGTGCTACCTTTGGTGGAGCTTTATGGAAGCTTCCGGCCTGTGATTGAGATTTCCGGCCTGTGCGTGGAGTAGGCGGATGACAAGGTCTGACTATTTCCGGCCTGTGAGTGGAGGTATTTCCGGTCTGTGCGTGGAGCCGGATGACAAGTCCATATGGTTCCCTGCATGCCATTAATTTTCGCAACGAAACGAACGAATAAGCGAAAATGAAGGCGTATCTATTGCATGGGTAATTGTGCGCTTGCGCTAGCTATGACTCAGGCCTGCTGTGCACAGCGTTGCCGTAGTTACGCTGCTGACGAATGCAGCAACGAGGTAGACGCCAGATACTGGGTTTTCGAAGAGACTCTGTGAACGATTGTATTTCAAACATGTCAGCACAGAGTCACCATACACAGTAGAGACCGCGCGAACACAGACAGGACTTCGCTGCTCGTACTTGAGCACTAGATCCGCTTCTACAGGTTGCAACGCAGACAGTAGGCCTCTTAGAGCGCCATTTTCACGTGAATATACGGGCTAATATCACAAACAAATATTCAAGTGTGAACGGATTATACCAGGCCCTTTATTCCGCGCTTCCGTTTTCGTTCGTCCGTTTCGTAAGCGAAAAAATTTGGCCTGGGGATCCGGGACGAGGCTACTACCGTCGCCATTATTGCCGTGAAACGCCCAAATTCATGTAGGAGCGTGGTCAGTAGTGAATAAACACGCCCATTTCTCTGATCCGAACACCCCCGGAACAGGGCTGTTCGGATCTGTGAGGGTCCACTGTATCATCATTGCCGAGCGCCTTAGCGCGAGGCATGTAATCGTGGAGTACTGTGTCGAAATTGTATGTTTGTATACAGGGGGTCCCACAAAAAAAAGTTTCCGACACCAGGCCCAAGAGTGGGTGGGTGGGTCCAGTGGCGGTTCTAGAGAGACATGTTTGGGGGGCACTAAATGCGCGCGATTTTTGGAAATAGCTAATTAATATTCATTAGAATACGTCATTGTAACTGCGTATGGACAATAATAGTGCGTTCGCGGTAGCCTGTCTGAAAGCAAGACAGACCGCGAAACAGCTGTGTAAGGCAAGACAGCTGTACCAAGCAAGGTACATTCGTTCATAAATGTTTTGGTTGGAGGAGGCAAGTAAAAATTTTTAAGAGGGCTTTTTTGGGGGGCCCCCCAGGCCCTCTCTAGAACCGCTACTGGGTGGGTCAGAGGTAATTATTTTCAAAAAAAAGTCACTTTGTGTAAAATTTAGCCATGACACAAATTGCTCTTTAAAGTTATTTTGAACTGTTTTAAAGCAGGTTTTTACTAACTATACATGTACCACCTAGCTACTGCTTGTTGTGAACATGTTTGTAACCCAAATTTTGAAAAAAAGCAGAACAAAAGATCAAGAGACTATAACATAGATTGTAGATTCACTCACAGTATACAATCTGCATACAACTAGGCACCGAAGGTGCTTATGCCTCAGTGGAATGTTATGCATACATGCCTGTCTGACAAAATATGCTGAACTGAAATACACAAGCAGTAAAGAAAGTCTGCTGTTGCTAGTTGAACACTATCCTAGTGTCTGACAACTTATAAAATCATTACGAAGTTCACAAATTAAAGTTTGTCATGCCTAATTTGCACCTCATGTGAGAGACATTAAATCTGACATGGTATTCAATATTGGCAAGTATCATTTTACGTATAGGTTAACCCATGGGTTCCGAGGCGGTATGGGATATACCCGAGGCTGGTTAATTATACCGCCCGAGGGCGGTATAATTAACCGCCGAGGGTATATTCCATACTGCCGAGGAACCCATGGGTTAACCATTTTGTAGCTCAGAAAGCTCTAAGATCCAACAGCAAGACTGGCTTTCTGCACACTTTCGTTCGTTTACTAACCTGAATAAGCCAACTTTGTCGAGTACGCGAGTGATCATTGGTTGACCGCCCGAAGAACTGACAGCAAGTCAACGGTAAGCCTCGCTGAGGCATACGTGTGGGTCCTGCAGTTTAGTTATGTAGCCTTTGCAGCTTAACAAACCTAGGTTGCAGTAGTTAGTTAGTCCAGCCATTCCGTGACCGGCGTCGTTCGTCACTGTCGAACGGTCCCGGCGTTTGTCTCGAGTAACGCGTTCTTTGCTAAGCTTGAGCTTGGCCCTCCCGACGAGCTTGGTTGATGCTCCAAACTTAGTCGTGCTTTTAGATGCTTCCCTTTACATGATTATGGCTGGTTTATTTTTGTTGTCCACAAGTTCAAGACGCCATTTTTTCGCACTATTTGTGTCCCACAAGTGTCATGAAACTTTAGTGCTATAAAATCGCCGCAATCTCTTCAAAGGCAAGATCGGCTTCACTCTCTGTGAAGCCAGCCTCTCCTCCTTTCGTACGGAGGGTAAGTGGGAGGTAACTTTTTGAAGTCGGCTGACTTCCTGGAGGATATATATATTCCCCAGGAAGTGAGCGTGACTTCCTGGGCGATATATATCCCCAAGGAAGTAGAACTACTTCCTGAGGGATATAAGTATTGCCCTGAAATCCGCAGTGGTATAAGATATATTCCACTAGTGGTGCCTTTGATCTTAGAGCTTCCTGAGCTACAAATAATATTATAGTAGTGAGATGTAAGAAGTAGAGAAAATAAAGATACACAGTAAAGTTAAACTGGAGCTGTTGTACCTTTCTGTACAGCAATCACAATGCAGTATAATAGTTATGCAATCAGAAGCCAATCAGTGCTGACCACTAATTCAACTGGGCGTGTCTATGTTGTTCAGGGCACAGCACGTACAACGAGCGAGATACAGTAGATTTCAGTTCCGTTCGAACAGAGGCTTGTGCTGGCGTGTGCCGTGCGCTGGCCGCGTAACGCGTAGCCACGCCCCATAACAGTCCACGCGTTACGCAACGGGTCAAACACCACACGGAGTACGCGATACGCGGTGTTCGAACGGAACTGAAATGGACTGTAGCGTCCATAGCTTGCTTGCACAATTTCTTTAGACATGCGATGTAACCTATCAGCTTCTAGGCAGTCAACTGTGGATATTTTTGTCTACGGAGAACTCTAGATCGCCAGCAACGGCCATAGATCGCGAGGTAAGCGAAGCTACGCCATAACTCTAGAACGCAGCTTCATATACAAGTCTGCCGTGCTGTTCTGAAGTAAAGGCGAACTCACTAGCTGTAAGGCAGCCAGCAGTATACAATTTTGTCTTTACATCAGCAACTATAGATCGCCAGCCGGCGATCGCGAGGTAAGCAATCACGCTATAACTCACGAACAGAGCCTTATAACACAAATCCTTACAATTCATTTTCAAGCAAATATCGACTTTAGCTTGTGTTGCAACTTTCAGCGCTTAGTTTTCTGCGAGCGACGAGAAATCCTGCCGACAGACAGAGAGATAGATACATACATACATACATGCATACACAAACCGACTACCGTATGCCCCGTGGCTCCGCCCACCGAGGCATAATATTAATAACTAGTGAATGTTTGGGGCGAGCCTGAGCGAGAAATGTAATACTATATATAACACGTAACGTGAGTAATGAAGATGTCGATGTGCGAAGAGATGAAAGCAGCTAAGATATTGTGGTGGATGATGGGAGAGGGTATTTGACAACTCTTTCAGTTTTTGAACCAATGCTTTCTAGGATCGTAAAGAATGCGAACATAGAAAGTAGCTTATCTCGCCAGCTAATTAATGCTCCGAAAATGGTTTATCGGTGTAATGACAGAAGTGTGATCTTCTCTGTGCAAGACATAACATGTTAACTGGTCAATGCAAGAGTGAATTTTTTTGTACAAGAAAGTGAACAGTTCCTTTGCAGTATGTTATTCAATCTGTATCATTATTAATGTATTTATCATTGTGAATTCCGTTTTGACAGGAGCACATGAACAGAAGGAGCGTGCAACGTACAGTGCCGACACTTTAATAATTAATGACGTACTTCCGCTTTACCTAGGTATGAACGTACGTCATATCTATTTAACGCGCATTACTCGGTAAGTTTACGACAGCGAGCGCGCCTGGTGTTGCTCAGCTTGAATACGCTCATCCCAGCTTTCATTGCGCTCCTCACGGGCCAGTTCTTCACTTGTTGTAAACGGATCCGCCGGGGAGACAGCATGATCTTCTTTCTCTTGGAGCTGGCCTGTGGCCTGACTAAGACGTCGATGGGTTCGCGCCATCCTCTCTTGCCGCACTTAGATCTATTATGTATCACGTGCACAGAATGTACGTCACGCATATTTAATGAAGCACAAAACTTCCAAATATGGAAGTTCTGAGCACACATCTGTGAATCTAATTATACACTGTTGGCACTAACGCGTGGTTTACAGTTGCACGCTCCTTCTGTTCATGTGCTCCTGGTTTTGATCAACGAATGTTCATGTGAGCATTGAATTTGCTGACTTATTATATTATCTTGTGTTCATGTAATAAAATTTTGCTATTAATCAGTTCATGTATTCACATCTTCCTCATTATGATGAAAAATGTTCATACCAATAATAGTCATGTGCTTAGGGCTGTAGTGTTAACAATCTGATATCTAGTTCCATTTGGCGGTCATGTAGTCACTGACTGTTGGCTAAACAACTGACTGAGTCGTTGATAAGGGAAAGGAGGACTAGTCTAAACAGAAGATGAGATAGTTTTCGCAGTAGTCTTGAAGATGCAACAAAGGTTAGTCCACAGGAGAACTCGTTTTGGCCAACATCAATTACGACCTTGTGTAGGGTCCGCAATGAAAAAAACGAGTGTTACAGATTCAGCGGGATTGCGTCTCATCGTGTAAAGTGGGTTGAGCCGAACATAGAACAGGTAAAGAGAGAAGCGCCAAGTCCTTCCTTTTTGCAGGAAAAACAAAAAGACGTAAAATAACGTGGGCGGAGCTAGCCAATCGCAATTAAATGCTTTTTATTCTAACAACATTCAACGCCGAAGCTTAGTGATGTTCGTAAAGACGCTCAGGATCATACTTTCGAGAATTCCGAGGTCTTGGACGTCGCAGCGTCCTTCGTGTGTTGTTTCCAGGTCATACTTTAAAAGGGGGCGGGGCTCCAGAAAGGGCGAAAAAAAATACTCTTTGGGCTCGAGCGCCTTTGTACATTGTGCTGCAGCAACCCTATTGCAGATTTAACTAAGTTAGGTGATAATGTATCTATATAGCAAGTTTTAGGACGTTTATGCATTTCCTTCCATCTGGCTCAAATTTTTTTAACATTTTTTGAGCCAGATGGAAGGAAGCATGTAAAGTTTATAACATTTGCTGTGCAGATACATTGTCACCTAACTTAGTTAAATCTGCAATAGCGAGCCGAAATAGTATTTCTCGCAGTCTCGGGAGCCTCGCCCCCTTTCAGATTATGACCTGAAACAACACACGAAGGACGCTGCGACGTCGAAGACCTCGGAATTCTTGAAAGCATGATCCTGAGCGTCTTTACCAACATCACTAAGCTTCGGCGTTGAATGTTGTTCGAATAAAAAGCATTTTAATAGACCTTTTCGTTATAAGCGAAAGAATGTATCCCATTCAATTATTGCCCGTAGACTTGCATCCGGAGTAGTTTAAGCCCCACCTCCTAGCAAGTTCTAAACCATCGCCATACATTTCGAGCGTTTTTTATGCGCTGCAAACTTACACTGTTCTGGCCGTATCTTCTAAAACAGCGCTACTAAGTAAAACTACAATCATCAGGCTATCACATGGTACTGAAATCGCGAGTAGCAGCTAAAGTAAGGCCGAGTAATAGCTCTGTAAAGAAGATCATTATAAAAAACTATAAAAACTATTATTTCTTCAATGATGCTTGTGGAGAGATGCCTCTACAAAGTAGCCACCAACGCAATTCTGGAACAGTGTATGTTTCCAAACGTCTGCAATCTAACATTGCACCAGGAATATCTTCTTCTGATAGTGTCACAGTCCTTTTAGCCATATCTAATATTGATTGCATGAGTCAACCTGCATTGTACGTGTGTGAAATTAAAAGCATATGTGAGCCTCCACCAGCATTACAATACACATGCTAGAATGCCAAGAACTCGGCCAAGAATAACTTACGTGGTCTTCTCTGCCGTCGCCATAGAGCTCTTACTCGTTAACGGTTTCTGCTTTGCTCCTACAGTACCATGTGATAGCCTGATGATTCTAGTTTTACTTAGTAGCGCTGTTTTAGAAGATACGGCCAGAACAGTGTAAGTTTGCAGCGCATAAAAAACGCTCGAAATGTATGGCGATGGTTTATAACTTGCTAGGAGGTGGGGCTTAAACTACGCCGGATGCAAGTTTATGGGCAATCAATAATAATTGCATTCTTTAGCGAAAAGGTCTATTGCGATTGGCTAGCTCCGCCCACGTTATTTTAAGTATTTTTGTTTTTCCTGCAAAAAGGAAGGACTTGGCGCTTCTCTCTGTACCTGTTCTATGTTCGGGTCAACCCACTCTACACGCTGAGACGCAATCCCGCTGAATCTGCGACAGTCGATTTTTTCATTGCGGACCCTACCTTGTGCTCGAAGTCTTCCAACCACTAATCCGTCGGTTTCCAGCTCTTGCACGCTCTGCATCGCACCGAGTGTGCAATACCAAAGTATCTCTGCAAACCTCCACCTCGTCGCGCCCATATGGTCCTTCCGATCAAGCTGTTCTCGCAACGGGCTACCACGGGACTCGCTCAGGCTCTCTGGAAGCTCCACCTTTTTGTCGGTCGCCCGGCGTACCTTCCGGTCAAGCTGTCCGGCCGGTCGTACCTTCCGGTCAAGCTGTTCTCGCAACCATGGGGCTCGCCCCAATAATAATCAACAATAATAAGCAACAGATAAGTTACAAGTGTGTTTAGCAGCATGCAATACCAATGACTGTTGCCAGATTGATGACATCAGAATATGCGAGAATATGCGGGAATATACGGTCATCAACTTGAAATACGTCATTGATACGTCATAAACTAAGACGAAGATGAACAGAGCGGGCGAGTACCACAGGACGAATAGTGGTGTTTGATTGTGGTATATAGGTGTAGCACATATGTGTTGCATATGGTATGTGATTACCGTGTGATCTGTTTGAAATATACCTGTGATTTCGTATGTGATACATGTATACCCTACTTTTCATAGTACAAAGTCATAATTTGAATCACGTTTGCTCTATGTTTTCAAGTATGTTACATTTTGTGTGATACAGCTCTGACCATGACACACACATGTGTATTTTATGAAGCATACATGAAGCATTGATGTTGCTCAGATGAGTTAAATATTGGCTATGTTTCCTAATACTCGCTATTATTGTAATCGTTTCGTTTTCTTCAGCAAAGTTTTGAAGGTAAAATAAAATATAATTCAAACATACAACACTCAGTCAAGTCTCTAGTGTTCTTATAACTGGTTGCTTGAACGATGCAGCAGATTGTAAAACGCAGAACTGCAATCTGAGTGAGGAAGTTCAGATAGGAAAGTCATGCAAATTAATCAGGCGTACATTTTACTGTCTTACTAAAATGATTTCCAGAAAGCCACAGTCCAACGAATTCTACATGTAGAAAAACATTGAGCAATTGAGAAGGTTATTATACTTACTCACGACCTCAGATTAAGCCAACAACATAGTCGAAGTCATTAATCTCAATAGAGTGTGTTTCTGGTATGACTCTGAGGACAACACCGAATGTAGTATTGCTATAATCATGACTAGCCATACCTTTTATTAATAGTGATCTCCAGAAAGACACAATGAGAAGGGAACATGAAAATACCTGTGAGAAGGGAACGACGTGAAAAACCTGTGAAAAGGGAACGTGAAAATACCTGAGAAGGGAACGTGAAAATACCTGTGAGAAGGGAACGTGAAAATACCTGAGAAAAGGGAACGTGAAAATACCTGTGAGAAGGGAACGTGAAAATACCTGTGAGAAGGGAACGTGAAAATACCTGAGAAAAGGGAACGTGAAAATACCTGTGAGAAGGGAACATGGAAATACCTGTGAGAAGGGAACATGGAAATACCTGTGAGAAGGGAACGACGTGAAAATACCTGTGAAAAGGGAACGTGAAAATACCTGAGAAGGGAATGTGGAAATACCTGTGAGAAGGGAACGTGAAAATACCTGAGAAAAGGGAACGTGAAAATACCTGTGAGAAGGGAACGACGTGAAAATACCTGTGAAAAGGGAACGTGAAAATACCTGAGAAGGGAATGTGAAAATACCTGTGAGAAGAGAACATGGAAATACCTGTGAGAAGGGAACATGGAAATACCTGCGAAAAGAAACGTGAAAATATCTGTGTAAAACACGCCTGAGTAACAAGCATAGTGGTAGTAAGCTACATAACTAGTATATATAAAAATTGTTCAACAAAATATATAATTGTAATGGAGAAACCGAGAGAAACTGACCGTAACATTATTTTTCTGTGCCCGAGCAAACTGGCGAAACAAGCAATGTAGTCCCCGAATTAGTCGAGGACACTTACTTGGCCACAGTGATCAACTCTCAGTTCCACAGAGACTCCGCTTTTCACAGTCAGCTATAATAAAACAAAGAGAAATAACAGACTTGAAGCAAAAAATGGCGACAAGTAACTACAGCTGAAGATGATTCCCGCCAAAATTGTGGCTCCGCCTACCACATGAAAGCGCGCGAGGCGTGTCTAGGGCTAGGGAGCGAGCTGGAGCAGCCATGCCATTTGCTTTCTCTCTGTGGCTACCAGTGTAATACAAAAGAAAGTGCCTGTTGTTAAGACAAAGCTTGAAAGTAAGTAACTAACTGGGAACACACTACCCTCCGCTGTACTTATTCTCCCTGTATAGAGTACTAGCTAGCTGTCCTTCTGTATATATAGAGTACTAGCTGGCTAGCTGTCCTTCTGTATTGAGTAGTGAGTACTAGCTAGCTGTCCCTCTGTATAGAGTACTAGCTAGCTGTCCTTCTGTATTGAGTAGTGAGTACTAGCTAGCTGTCCATCTGTATTGAGTACTAACTAGCTGCCCTTCTGTATTGACACTAGCTAGCTGTCTCTCTGTATTGAGTACTAGCTAGCTGTCCATCTGTATTGAGTACTAGCTAGCTGTCCCTCTGTATTGAGTACTAGCTAGCTGTCCCTCTGTATTGAGTACTAGCTAGCTGTCCCTCTGTATTGAGTACTAGCTAGCTGTCCCTCTGTATTGACACTAGCTAGCTGTCTCTCTGTATTGAGTACTAGCTAGCTGTCCCTTTGTATTGAGTACTAGCTAGCTGTCCCTCTGTATTGAGTACTAGCTAGCTGTCCCTCTGTATTGAGTACTAGCTAGCTGTCCCTCTATATTGAGTACTAGCTAGCTGTCCTTCTGTATTGAGTACTAGCTAGCTGTCCCTCTATATTGAGTACTAGCTAGCTGTCCTTCTGTATTGAGTACTAGCTAGCTGTCCATCTCTATTGAATACTACTGTAGCTATAGCTGTCCCTTTGTATTGAGTACTAGCTAGCTGTCCCTCTGTATTGAGTACTAGCTAGCTGTCCCTCTGTATTGAGTACTAGCTAGCTGTCCCCCTATATTGAGTACTAGCTAGCTGTCCTTCTGTATTGAGTACTAGCTAGCTGTCGATCTGTATAGAGTACTAGCTAGCTGTCCTTCTGTATTGAGTACTAGCTAGCTGTCCCTCTGTATAGAGTACTAGCTAGCTGTCCTTCTGTATTGAGTACTAGCTAGCTGTCCATCTCTATTGAATACTACTGTAGCTATAGCTGTCCCTTTGTATTGAGTACTAGCTAGCTGTCCTTCTGTATTGAGTACTAGCTAGCTGTCCTTCTGTATTGAGTACTAGCTAGCTGTCCATCTCTATTGAATACTACTGTAGCTATAGCTGTCCCTTTGTATTGAGTACTAGCTAGCTGTCCCTCTGTATTGAGTACTAGCTAGCTGTCCCTCTGTATTGAGTACTAGCTAGCTGTCCCCCTATATTGAGTACTAGCTAGCTGTCCTTCTGTATTGAGTACTAGCTAGCTGTCGATCTGTATTGAGTACTAGCTAGCTGTCCCTCTGTATTGAGTACTAGCTAGCTGTCCCTCTGTATTGAGTACTAGCTAGCTGTCCCTCTATATTGAGTACTAGCTAGCTGTCCTTCTGTATTGAGTACTAGCTAGCTGTCCCTCTATATTGAGTACTAGCTAGCTGTCCTTCTGTATTGAGTACTAGCTAGCTGTCCATCTCTATTGAATACTACTGTAGCTATAGCTGTCCCTTTGTATTGAGTACTAGCTAGCTGTCCCTCTGTATTGAGTACTAGCTAGCTGTCCCTCTGTATTGAGTACTAGCTAGCTGTCCCCCTATATTGAGTACTAGCTAGCTGTCCTTCTGTATTGAGTACTAGCTAGCTGTCGATCTGTATAGAGTACTAGCTAGCTGTCCTTCTGTATTGAGTACTAGCTAGCTGTCCCTCTGTATAGAGTACTAGCTAGCTGTCCCTCTGTATTGAGTACTAGCTAGCTGTCCCTCTGTATTGAGTACTAGCTTACTTTCTCGCTGTATTGAGTACTAGCTAGCTGTCCCTCTGTATAGTGTACTAGCTAGCTGTCCCTCTGTATTGAGTACTAGCTAGCTGTCCCTCTGTATTGAGTACTAGCTTACTTTCTCGCTGTATTGAGTACTAGCTAGCTGTCCCTCTGTATAGAGTACTAGCTAGCTGTCCTTCTGTATAGTGTACTAGCTAGCTGTCCCTCTGTATAGAGTACTAGCTAGCTGTCCCTCTGTATAGAGTACTAGCTAGCTGTCCCTCTGTATAGAGTACTTGCTAGCTGTCCTTCTGTATAGTGTACTAGCTAGCTGTCCCTCTGTATTGAGTACTAGCTAGCTGTCCCTCTGTATTGAGTTCTAGCTTACTTTCTCGCTGTATTGAGTACTAGCTAGCTGTCCCTCTGTATAGTGTACTAGCTAGCTGTCCCTCTGTATTGAGTACTAGCTAGCTGTCCCTCTGTATTGAGTACTAGCTTACTTTCTCGCTGTATTGAGTACTAGCTAGCTGTCCCTCTGTATAGAGTACTAGCTAGCTGTCCTTCTGTATAGTGTACTAGCTAGCTGTCCCTCTGTATTGAGTACTAGCTATAGCTGTCCCTCTGTATAGTGTACTAGCTAGCTGTCCCTCTGTATTGAGTACTAGCTAGCTGTCCCTCTGCATGTATTGAGTACTAGCTTACTTTCTCGCTGTATTGAGTACTAGCTAGCTTTCCCTCTGTATAGAGTACTAGCTAGCTGTCCTTCTGTATAGTGTACTAGCTAGCTGTCCCTCTGTATAGAGTACTAGCTAGCTGTCCCTCTGTATAGAGTACTAGCTAGCTGTCCCTCTGTATAGAGTACTAGCTATAGCTGTCCCTCTGTATAGTGTACTAGCTAGCTGTCCCTCTGTATTGAGTACTAGCTAGCTGTCCCTCTGTATAGAGTACTAGCTATAGCTGTCCCTCTGTATAGAGTACTAGCTAGCTGTCCCTCTGTATAGAGTACTAGCTAGCTGTCCCTCTGTATAGAGTACTAGCTATAGCTGTCCCTCTGTATAGTGTACTAGCTAGCTGTCCCTCTGCATGTATTGAGTACTAGCTTACTTTCTCGCTGTATTGAGTACTAGCTAGCTTTCCCTCTGTATAGAGTACTAGCTAGCTGTCCTTCTGTATAGTGTACTAGCTAGCTGTCCCTCTGTATAGAGTACTAGCTAGCTGTCCCTCTGTATAGAGTACTAGCTAGCTGTCCCTCTGTATAGAGTACTAGCTATAGCTGTCCCTCTGTATAGTGTACTAGCTAGCTGTCCCTCTGTATTGAGTACTAGCTAGCTGTCCCTCTGTATTGAGTACTAGCTTACTTTCTCGCTGTATAGAGTACTAGCTAACTGTCCCTCTGTATTGTGTACTAGCTTACTTTCTCTCTGTATTGAGTACCATAATAGCTAGCTCTTATCTGCAATTATAACAATAAGGTCTTGGCCTGTTGCCAATCAATTTACAGAAAGTTTGTACAGTGTTGGGCTGATCAATAACAAGCCTTGCCCCTCTTCTTAAATACCAGCTATTTCATACCTGTAAGTGACTCTGGTATTTGCAATAGTACAGTGGTTTTAAGTTTATTACTCCTTGGAACAGCCACAAAAGCGTAAAGCATGATCCGTGCCTTATTTTGAAGGTTTATTACATTGCGTGATTCAGATTGAATACGGTTTAAGCTCTACGGTTGACACTTTTAGATTGCAGGAAGTAGTGAAACCGCTGGTGCCTCTTGGAACACTTCATGACTACTTCAATGAACAGATGGAATGTGAGTTGCGACATGTGTTAGTGTGAGATTTTACTTGTATGTTTCTCTTTCAAGCATTGCACCATGGAAACAGTAATCTCTCTCTTACTCTTTTGTCTTTTTCTTTTCTCTCTCTATCTCTTGCCTCTCAATCTGATTGACTGTACTGATGAGATCCGATAGATCGAAACGGACTGACAACTTTTTTTGTCGTCCGTATACAGTTTCAGATACACTCTACTTCTTTCTTTTTTCTTTCACTTTCTATTGATCTTCTCATTGGTACACCATTTTCCTTCAACAGATGATAGATTAAAACCATAATACTTCTGTTACCATGCTCTAGTGATTTTCAATTTTGTTTCAGTTGTGATATTTATTTGAACAACATGAAACACACGTACAATACATGAATGATGGCATGTGGTCAACTGTAGTGCAGATGTATCACATATGATATCATGTGTGACATAGCTGTGACTGCTGACAAACATGAATCAAACATCCCTTGTGTGTGATCCATATTTGAAGCAGTGCAATAGTGTGTCACATATGACCTATCATCTGTGATATACATGTGATACCAATCAAATACAACTCAAATACATATTTTGGTCCTGTGAGTGCTGCTGCTACCAGCACCTCGTATTCGCCGACGGTGTAAGTTACAGCCACGAGCGAAGAGCAGTGATTAGCTAAGGCATAAGGCTACTTGCCTGCGGAGCGCTTTCTATTAACTAGCAAAATTAATGGAGTTAGTTGGTTAACTGTTTCGTACTTTGACTGCTGAGAGATTTTGCAAGCTAACAGTAGCATATATGTGAGAGTTAGACTTCCATTTTAACCCACATAATAGCTGACCTACATACTCGACTGCACGTCTTATGTTTTTTCTTAACTAGCAGGATTACTATTTTTATTTGGTTAAAACTAATGAATTTAATGGCGTCCATTTCTCTGCTGATATTTTCAGACTGAAATAAAATATAAGCTAAATACTTTACAAACATACTCAAGAAAGGTGAATTAATGTAAATATTAAGTTTTAGTACTGTAGTGTTAAGCAAAATGTTTTTATGAGTTAATAATTATGTTTCCAATTATTGAAAATTAAAAAATGGACTCTTTAGATGAGAAGCACTGTACGTTGGCTCCATGTTATGGCTATAGTAGAGACCTCAAAAGACTAGAACAGCTGTGCATATCACTCTCCTAGCTCTAGGCTCACATGCAGTCCCATCTTCTCTCGTAATTATAATTTATTATCTACAACTCTTTGTGGCCTGCCAGTCATTAACTCCTATTCACTGCAGTTTTTGAGCCATAGATAAGTTACATGAGGCTATTATGACACTGACTGATCTGAACGTAGTTTGATACATATGCACATGCGTGTGTCCAATCACATGTCGTGTAAGCGTAAAAAGTTTGACTATACTAACAAAGTATAGCCACAACTACCACTATGCTTTGTGGTTGATTGATACAAATGACGATTGCATGGAATAGTGTAGTGCAGTAGATATAGAAATGGTCACTGTATGATGGTGGTACAGGCAGATATGATTGTTCTTCATAATTGGTACCACAGTTATCAGCTAGATCGTAAGCAGGAGGAGGGGTTCATTATTGCCATGTTGCTTTGGTAGTTCAGGCCATGGTGGTAGTGTAAATACAGAGGTTGAGGTGGTGGTACTGTTCTAGATGAGGTGTCAGTTGAGCCACGGTTAACAGCAGTTTCTCGAGCAGTTGAAAAGTTGACAGATAGACCAGTTGTTTGAGATGTAGTAAAATCATCTTTAAAGATAAATCAATTTTAGTAATTGTTTTGTATTAAT
The DNA here is from genome assembly GCA_964017065.1 of Haliclona indistincta. NCBI lineage: Eukaryota > Metazoa > Porifera > Demospongiae > Haplosclerida > Chalinidae > Haliclona > Haliclona indistincta. The sequence goes on along the minus strand of OZ024787.1, from coordinate 11,530,071 downwards.
TATTGTTACATCTAAATGTCTTTGTATTGCATCTTAGTGCACATCTTGTTTTTTATTTGCATTTAAATAAGTTTGGGCATCACTTTAATGGTCTTGTTTTTTTGCTCTCATGATGTATAGTTGCCACTCATACTAGCAGCAACTTCTGACACCGACGGATTCAAGGAAAAGTGGTGATGGCTGAGTATTATCAATGAAAGAACACAACAGAAGAAGATAATACTAGAAAAGCACCTAGAGCCAACATGTCTGACCCCTCTCCAGCGTCCGCGACAAAATTCCGCGAACAACAGCTGTAGATATATCTGAACACCGATGGAATCCACTTAAACCTTATGAGCACATTCAGAATGGTTTGAAGGATCCCTGAAAGTGACAACAAGACAACAGCAAACAAAGAAGTACGGTAGAAAATGCACATACATTTTTTGCCGGCAGGTCTAGTACCCAATCCTCAGTGCAGCTAGAAAGGTCACTGTAGGAGGTAACAAAGCAGCCAGACAAGCAAGACAGACAGACAGACAGACAGACAGACAGTCAGACCGACAGACAGACAGACAGTCAGACAGACAGACAGACAGACAGACAGACAGAAAGACAGAGAGATGGATGGATGGACGGACGGACGGATGGATAGAGATAGATAGATAGATAGATAGAAAAGAAATAAAGAAACAACGCAAGCAGGTAAACTATAGCTTGTGGTATAGTTTACACCCAAGTTTGCACTGACGCACACGGCAATGACAGCAGGCAAAGCTAGTGTGTTAACAGGGCTTTAATTGTTTCTGTTGACAGTAGTGATCGACACTTACCTCTCTTCAAACCAACAACATGCAGCATTGACTCTAACTAGCCTGCAGGGCTCACTAGCAGCGTCAGGACAAGGCTGTGGTAGACAAGCTCGCTTGTGTCTCCTCTTGGGACTAGGAGGCTCTAACGTTCCCTCTCTGACCTGTATTCTCACCGGAATTGTCTCTTCCTCCTAATCAGTGTCTTCACTGCTGCCCCTTCAGAAGAAGTTGTCTCTCCCTCCTCATCACTCTGCTCACTGCTGTCTCCTTCATAAGAAGTGAGTCACTGTCATCAGAGCTCTCTCCTGAAGCGAGGACAATCCTCGGTAATACGTACAGTGCTCACGTGCTTGGCAATCATAAGAATTTACAACGGCCAAAAGGTACACTGTATAGTAGCGACTAACTTCACGTACTATTATTATTATTATTATCATAATTCTGGTTCAACTTCCCTCCTCTGCCTCTATCGTTCCCTTCGTAATAAAGTTGTCTCATATCTCAGAAAACTTAAGTCTTGTTTCTTTAAGTCTCTCACCTCTAATCCTAAATCTTTCTGGCCCAAAATAAATAAGCTACGTAAATCGCACTCTTCCATCCCTTCTCTATCCTTCAATGACGTCCTAGCCTCTACTCCTACTTCTAAAGCAAATGTTCTCAACTCATATTTCTCTTCCTGTATTAATTAACTCCTCCTCTCCTCCTCTCTCTTCTCCATCCTCTCCTCCTCCTCCTTTCTCTACTCCTCCATCCCTCCTATGTTCTCCCGACAATGTGCTCGATCTCATCCTTAATTCACCCACTAATATTGCTCCCGGTCCTGACGGTATTTCTGCCCTTATGCTCCGCAGCAGACCGCAACACAGCTCATTCCATTTCCTTACCTCTATCTTTAATTTTTAACTCTTCTATCTCATCCTGTTCCTTCCCCTCTGATTGGAAAAATGCCTTTGTCGTCCCTATTCCTAAATCCTCCTCCCACTCTTCTTCTCCTTCTAATTTCCGTCCCATCTCTTTATTGTCCATTGTTAGCAAACTACTTGAACATCACATTTTTAACTTTCTATATGATTTTTGTATGTCAAACAACCTTCTCTCTAATTCTCAATTCGGTTTCCGCCCTGGTTTTTCCACTGAGTCTGCTCTAATTTCTGTTGTTAACTCATGGTTTTCCTCTCTTGACTCACATAAATCTGTTTGTGCTGTTTTCTTTGACCTCTCTAAGCTAGGCCTTTGATTCTGTACCCCACAAACCTCTTCTTAACTCTCTATCTTCTCTAAACCTCCCCCCTCATCTCTTGCTTTGGTTTCATAGTTATTTATGTAACCGTACTCAACAAGTTATTGTTAATGGTTCATTATCCTCAAAATCTGATGTTGTTTCTGGTGTTCCCCAGGGTTCCATTCTTGGCCCTTTGTTGTTTATTTTGTACCTTAATGACTTGTCCTACCTCCCTTTTTCTTCTTCTGTTAATCTCACCCTCTCTGCTGATGATATTCTTCTTTCTCACACCATCTCATCTCCTTTTTGTATGTTCTCTGTCCAATCTAACATTAACTTAATCACTTCCTGGCTATCCACTCACCTTCTTAATGTTAATACAAGTAAAACTAAGTATATGATTGTTACTCGTAAACCTTCACCCTTCCTCTCTTCTCTCCCTCCTCTTAACTTTTTCTTAATAATATCCGTTTAGAATGTGTGTCTTCCTACAAATAGTTAGGTGTACTCCTGTGCTCAAATCTCTCCTGGTCTCCTCACATCAAGTCTGTTTGTACCATTTTTCGTCACTTTTATCAGTTCACATCCCCTAAAACTCTTCTCTGTCTATACCGTGCTCTCGTTCTCCCCCACTTATCCTATTGTTCCTCTGTCTGGTCTCCTCCTGTTTCTTCTGGTGATTCTCGCTCCCTTGAAAAAGTCCAATTCTTCGCCTTCAAACTCTGTTCTAAAAACTGGTCCTCTAATTATTATTCCTCTCTTCTCAATTCTACTAACTTACCTACCCTCTCCTCTCGACGCACTCATGCAGGCTAAACTAATACTTAATTTCAAATTTCTTAATGATCTTCACTATTTCCCCGCTTCTATCTTCTCTTTTGCCAATCCTTCCTCTAGACTCTCCCACCACTTTGACCCGCTAAATATTTCTGTTCCCTTCTCTCGTTCATCTGCTTCCTTCCACTCATTTGTCCCTTCTGCCTCCCGCCTCTGGAACTCTCTCCCTCACTCCACCAAAGCTCTTTCTATACTCTCTATTACTTTAAAAAACGAATTAAATCTACTATGACCTAACTTTTGTCTCTGTCTTTGTGTATTTTTTTTTGTTTTTTGTCTTTTTGTTTGTTTTTTTTTCTTTTCTTTCTTTAAGCTTTCTGCTTCTTACTTCTCGCATGTACATTACCACTATTAATTATACTCTTCATAATTATTACTATCTTGCACATTACCACTCACTTTTCCTTTCCTTAACGATACTCTTAATATAATATTAGCCTAATATGCTATTGAGTATCTTTTTGCCGTTAAAAAAAAATAATAATAGTACGTGATGAAGTAATATCAGACTTTACAGCAGCATAATAAACAGAAAGTAAATACAGGAAACGGATTAATTGAGGCAAATTAACTGCTGACGTACACCACGGGATTGTTCAAAACTTCGTCTTTTTCGGTTTGCAATTGGTACACATGCAAGTTGAAAGTATCAATTTCATCTTCATCAATTTGGTACACATGCAAGTTGAAATTATCAATTTCATATTCATTATCAGTGTAAAGTTTATATGGAGAGAACACTATTATCAAAACTGTGTCAAAACATGTGGTCACTAACATAAGGTCATGCACCCTAAAAACACTACGGAAGTACAGTTAACACAACGGGGAGGTCACTCCTATATCAAGATAAGATATCACAGCAGCACTGAACCGAGTCAGGTTTCTAGAAGAACTGGGCGAGACTGATCAGGCGCGCCGGTGTACCAGAAGGATTAATGACGTGGAAGTGCGCCTTTTTGATTTGGCCCATGTCTATCCTGTGCCTGTAGCGGTGAATGATGCGACCGTTGACCAAAATAACCAAGGCGTCGTGTGCGGCCTCCACGCGCACGCTGATAGGAACACGACTGCTGAAATCGAATCCTTGAGGGCGTTCCTCCTGTCCCCAGCTGCCGCACTTCGTGTTGAGCACAAGTGCGTGCTCGTCCCATCTAGGGTTGAAGTGCAGTACTGTGTTGCCGCGGTCATCCAGTAGATCCAGTGTTGGTCGGCCGTAATCCGGAGTTACGAAGGTCACTTCGATAGCATTTCCAACGGTATAGTTTACCACACCGATCTGTCCAGACTGAGCCATTGCTAACTTTGGGAGAGCTGCAGGTGAACTGTGATTATCAAAAAGAATCGTCCGATTTATAATAATAATCATAATGTGTAGCTGCCCTTTGCGCATTGCTATTGCGCAGCATGCACGTGGGCCGGGTCACGCCCTATTTTGTGAAATTATGTCATTTTGACGTCACGCCAAAATTACTGTGCATTTACGGACAAAGGCACCAAATTTTGGATGCTGCTTTACTTGAACCTGCTCTACAGATTTAGCCTAGAATCCCACATAAAATCATTTTTAATAATACCTGTGATATGACCTTAACCCTTAGACTGGAGGACAAGGCATCAACTCAGTGCAGATTCCTTCATTATTTATTATAATTATTATAGCTACTGCAGCACATAACACTGCTAGCTACAATAAGAAATGAGACATGTAGCTAGCTATTTTACCAGGTCTGGAATTGTCCTGCAGTAGTAAAAAGCTTATTCCAGTATTATCACATTCACTGCAGTGCTAGCCTGGATTATGCATGGTCTAGCGCATAACAACTCTTTACAACGTCAAGTGTGCGGACCAGCTTTTTACTAATCAGGTAAACATGCAGTTTTTCTTTTGCTTATAATTAGTTTCCAGGTTGTCACTCTTCCTACCCTACATCATGTATATCTTTACTGCCTCTATGCAGCTCTCGTACAACATGACTGTTTAGAATTTCAAGTGTGCAGATCAGCTTGACTATCTATGTATATATAGGTTAAAGGAATTTTCCGACGCTGCGCAAAATGTTTTGTGAAGAACGCGGCAGTTCGCGGAAGGACTCTCTATCTGTTCGCGGATGGACTCTATCCATTCACGGGTGAACTCTATCCGTTCGTGGATCAGTGGACTCTATAGCTATCCGTTCATGCACGTACGGATGAACTCTATCCGTTCGCGGATGGACTCTACAGCAAATAGAGGATCTAATAAATTAATCTGATTGGTCAATATAAACATTGAGCTATACTCTATCACCTAGCAGAAGTGTGTCTCCTGATTTTTATTGGTCCAGTATCCTGAAGTATTAATTTTGAACATAATGTTTTCCTCGTCTACAAACTGCAGCTGGGTGTGTCATAGACAGTCATGTTTGTTACAGAAACATCATGCATGCATGTTTGTTACAGTGACACTCCACCACTGAATTAGTGACCTCAATTAAGAGAATTGCATCAATGATAGCCGACAAAACAAATCAATCGTACACCTCAATTGTCTGATTAATCAGGTGCAAGTTGACCTTTTCGCTACTCCGTTCTATGCCTGCGTGGATCCCGATCACTGTCTCAAAACAAGCAATATCTAGTCCCATCTGACACTGACCTTGCACTGGTCGAGGGCAGGGTTCACTTTTGACTTTGTTATCATTAATTTTGTATAAAGATCTGCCACTCACATCTGTTGTATCACTGACTCTCTCATTCTGCATTATTATATTATTTTACTTCATTGTCAGCTTAGTGTTAAAAAAACAAAAAAAACACTGAAGTGACTCACAACTGGTATTGCATTGTTACCTCAACACCCTGTTAATGTTGACTGCACAAGTTGACCTTGAGGGATGTTAAATTTAAACTGGCTCACCAACACGTAAAACCTAATTGTTGTGGTAACAATCTTTTTTAAGTGTGCAGACTAAAAGGTGCCACTGCATCATTGTCATGTCATCACACTGTGCAGAGACAGAATAATACCACCAGTCTTCAATAATCTCAATAGAAAGTCCTCCGAGTCATTAATATACAACTACTGAATAAAGCTGAGCATTTGTTCCTGCATGGTCATTTGGTAAATGTTTGTTGACACACTATTATAATTAGTCAAGCATGTGTATCTTAATCAAAGAGATCCGTACCATATTGAAGATAAATTAGAGTGAATTGAGACTATATACCATGCAGGTATATTGAATCCTCCGTGAAAAATAAAATTTCCTTCAATTTGCATGACATCGTTGTCACAGTGGTTAAAAATATCCTTGTTAGCAGGTTTAGCAAGGGTAGCTACCATCTTCCGTTCTAGCAAAAGTTTCTATAAGATTAGTGAGGCAATTAATCTATAGCTAAGTGCATACTTAGCAATTAGGTCTCCACCATGCGAAGTCCATCCAAGGAGCTTCATGTCGTGCAATGCGCGCTGCGGCGGGCTGGCGCTGTGCCATAGCTTGTACAGTATCTTTGATATCAACCGATGCAAATCAACTAAGCTTCTTCATGTAGATCACATACAGCTGGTATACAGCTTGTCATTCGCTACATCATTGTATATAGGCTGCTTGTGGGTTCAGGTTGATCTATGTCAAGGGGCATTTTTTCCTCTGCTTTGATAATTATTTTTATTTATGAATAATTATATTAATTTTTGGTAGTTATGCATTTAATAAACAGTTCATAGTGTTGAGTAGACTCACAGAGAGAATTGACTAATAAGAAGCCAGACTCCATTTTTCACACCAATTATCTGATCATGAGTTCTACTACTACTATGAACTATATAGCAGTACACACTACATACTTTTACTTATTAAGTTTCTCATAAAATATGTATTTCATGCACCTGGGCTCCTAGGCTAAAATTAACAAGCACCTACTAAGCCGGACCTCAACTTCCACCTAGTAATTATTTTTAACACCTTATAATTTTCATACAAAGTAACTTTCATGACACCATGAATAATAGCTATAATAGACTTTGAAAGAATTAAAAATGAGATTGCATAATTCACCACTGATGACTGTAATACATACTAATATCTGGATCAGTTATTATTAATTTTTACTCTAGCCCTGCTGGCTGTTCCAGTCTAGAAATACTGGGATAGGCAGATGAGACGAACTGGTTTTTTGCCGCCTCCCGGCCCTTGGAAGTGTGCTTTCTTGATGCTGTTCACGGGCAGTCTGTGCTTGTAGCGATGAATGATTTGTCCGTTGATATAAATGACAAGAGCGTCGTCGGTAGCCTCCACTCGCAGGGTGAGTGGTACCCCGCTACTAAAATCGAACCCCCCTGGGCGTTCCTCTGGACCCCAGTTGCCTTTCTTTGTGTTGAGGACGAAAGAATGCTGGTCCCATCGCGGATTGACGTGTAGCACTATGTTGCCGGCATCGTCCTGTAGGTTTAGAGTGGGACGGCCGTTATCCGGAGTGATGTAGGTCACCTCGATGGCGTGTCCAGCGCCAAAGTTAGCCAAGCCAATCTGCCCAGAGTGCGACATCACAGTGACTGTATTATGCTATTTAGAGTGTCACGTGCAAGTTGTCATGAATAAAAGAAATTTTTTAATTAAGCAACTGTAGTCATCAGGTATACCATTCCTCCAATGAAGCCTCCTAGTAACACTACAAAAATCATAATAAGAACGGACAGCACGTTCAGAGTCAAGGAGCAGTTTCGTCGTTTAATAGCCTTGGCACGGTCTCCGTTCTCATTGTGTTTCTCTGCCTGCAGGAAAAAAAGAACTATAGATATGTGAAAACTAGGCACCAAAGGTGCTTATGCCTCGGATTCCATACTACACAGCAACAGTAAACTCTAGCTATTATACAAGTCACAGCACAATTTCTGTACAGCAATCACATTGTTTTCAAGCCTACACAGCTGACCCCATGAGACACACTATACCTCATAAGACATTACATGCTATGAAGAAGTCAGCTGTGGGTAGTTTTGTTATCAGAGAAGTCAGAAAAGCCATCAAGGTGAGCAAACCACGCCATAACTCTAGAACAAATTAGCTATCGATCTTTCACTAGTTCAGAAGCGAGATAATAATTATCGAGTAATGTTTAAGAGCTCACCATTTAGTGTGCACCGCAAAAATAGTGTAATAGACAGACTGAACAACAGACAGACAACGCGACTAATATGGCTTGTGGCTGACCCACCGAGGCATAATGACACACACAAGTATAAACTAATGTATGCCTCGTGGCTCTGCCCACCATGGTATAATGACGTATAGTCTGTGCTGTAGTTCATGTGACTTACCGATACTGAGCAGAAATAAGCTGGTATCTGAAAAATCCACAAGTAACACCCACAAAAGAAAAAGCAAATACATATCAGAGCTTTAGAGAGGTTCTTGTAGGACTCCAGATGAGGAATTATCTACAAAAAAAGATAAAATTAATATAATTTTTAAAGGTTTTGAAAGCTTTAACAAAATTCCTAAAATTATGATCAAAAATGGGAGCACATGCAAGAAATTTTGATGTACCGGAGCTGGAGGCATTGGGATAGTGTTTGGCTGATCGGAAATGTAGGTCACCGGTCCCTGTTGAAACTGAGGGTTAGGAGGCTGCTGCTGGTGCCCTGGAGCTGGTTGCTGTTGATAACCTGGGGCTGCTTGCTGCTGGTATCCTGGGGCTGCTTGCTGGTTGCACCCTGGGGCTGCTTGCTGGTTGTACCCTGGGGCTGCTTGCTGATTGTACCCTGGGGCAGCTTGCTGGTACCCTGGGGCTGCTTGCTGGTTGTACCCTGGGGCTGCTTGCTGGTTGTACCCTGGGGCTGCTTGCTGGTTGTACCCTGGGGCAGTTTGCTGGTTGTACCCTGGGGCTACTTGCTGGTTGTACCCTGGGGCTGCTTGCTGATTGTAACCTGGGGCTGCTTGCTGGTTGTACCCTGGGGCTGCTTGCTGCTGGTTGTACCCTGGGACTGCTTGCTGGTTGTACCCTGGGGCTGCTTGCTGCTGGTTGTACCCTGGGGCTGCTTGCTGGTGATATTCATGTGGTGCTTGCTGCTGTTGGTAGCCATACAGTCCACCTTGCTGTGGTTGATGGTAAGATCGGTCATCATCAGGTACATAGGGACGAGGCTGATTGTCTGCATTAGAAATAAATGTCTATCAGAGAACTACAACGTACACAGCTATGATAGTAGACAATAACAGAATGCCAAATGCAATGGTCAAGCTAGGGGCTAGAGTAAAGCTAGCTCACAAACGTCAGCATATCTCTGTTTCAGAGCTAAATTTAGTGGTAATTCTTGAATCTCAGGACATTACTGAAGCTTGTGGATCAAAGGGAGTCCAGACTATATATACCTGGTAAAGATGATCCTGGTGGAGGAAGAGAATTTAGAGAGCTCCCATACTGGCTGTTGACCTGACAAAGAGATAAAAATGAACAAGACAATCATGCAGCAACTTTACAGTGCATGCTGATCATGAAGAGAGTTCAAAAGATGCTTACGTTGCAGTTGGTTCCAGTACTGTTATTGACAAGAAGAGGTTTGGTCTCTAATCGAATGAAAAAATTAGATTACACGTACGTCTCTTCTTACCGGACATGGTTGTACAGCTACTTCTGGATTACTGATGAATCGACAGCAACCATACTCATGAATTCAGAAAGTGAAAGGCGATCGCCACAAAGAAGGAGGGGCTGAGCATTGTTAGATGGGTCGAGATGGGTTAATGTAGTGACACGCCCAACAGCGTGTTGTTATACAGCTCAGTCCTCCGGCTCAGTCAGTGTATAGCTGTAAGAAGATGCCTCGAAAAGACGCCAAAGCATACTCGGTGTTTCCATCTATCACTCTACTCTCGCTCTAAAGACTAATCTCTTTCTCCCTCCTTCTCAGCCGCGCCATTCGATCAAGATCATGACTCCACTACTAACGAGACACCCGGTGTTATCATCCTCCTCGCATCCTCCATCCCGGCTCAAGCACCCTCCAGCTTAGCCTCGCCTCCAGGCCACTCCCCCCAAAGCTGAGAGATGATATCTAGCCTGGAGGCGAGGCTACCTCCAGCTTGGTCAACTGTCCCTCACCTCAATGACCTAATCGCATACAGGGCGCAGTCTCAAGAACAAACAGTATTAGACATTGCTTAGATGCAACAATGAATTGACTGTAAGAATGTGTGTGAATACAGTGAAACCTCTCTAAGCAGATACCATTTTTAGACTAATAAAATGAAATACTGAGAGCTTGTCCTCTGGTCACATTATGTGAATTATACCATTGGGATTCCAGAATGTGCCATTGCTGCTAGCTAGCAAAAATTTGGAGCATCTTGTGCACAAATAATTTTTAGTTGCAAAAAATTAATTAACGGAAACATTCATAATTATTATGAATGCAGGAATTCCTCCTACCATTACCACGAAAGCCACAATGAATGTCATTACAATGGACAGCACGTTCAGAATCAACGAGCAGTTTCGTCGTTTAATAGCTTTATCACGGTTCCCTTCAGCATTCTGTTTTTCCGCCTACAGAAAAGAGAAGCTACTGTTAATGGCTGCTTTATTTAGAAGTGAGAATTACTTGTAGTTCATGTGACTTACCGATACTGAGCAGAAATAAGCTGGTATCTGACAAACCCACAAGTAACAACCACAAAAGAAAAAGCAAATACATATCAGAGTTTTAGAGAGGTTCTTGTAGGAGTCCAGATGAGGAATTATCTACAAAAGATTTTTAAAAAGAATTATACTGCAATTTTCAGGGTTTTTGAAAGCATCAAACTAACTGATTATTTGTTTTAATATTGCAAAAAGCAAATGTTGCTTTATGGGAAAACAAGAAACGTACCGGAGCTGGAGGCATTGGGATAGTGTTAGGCTGATCAGAGATGTAGGTCACCGGTCCCTGTTGAAACTGAGGGTTAGGAGGCTGCTGCTGGTATCCTGGAGCTGCTTGGTAGCCTGGAGCTGCTTGGTACCCTGGGGCTACTTGCTGATTGTACCCTGGAGCTGCTTGCTGGTTGTACCCTGGAGCTGCTTGCTGGTTGTACCCTGGAGCTGCTTGCTGATTGTACCCTGGGGCTGCTTGCTGGTTGTACCCTGGGGCTGCTTGCTGGTTGTACCCTGGGGCTGCTTGCTGATTGTATCCTTGGGCCGCTTGCTGGTTGTACCCTGGAGCTGCTTGCTGGTTGTACCCTTGGGCCGCTTGCTGGTTATAACCTGGGGCTGCTTGCTGGTTGTACCCTGGGGCTGCTTCCTGGTTATAACCTGGGGCTGCTTGCTGGTTGTACCCTTGGGCCGCTTGCTGGTTGTACCCTGGGGCTGGTTGCTGGTTGTACCCTGGAGCTGGTTGCTGATTGTACCCTGGAGCTGCTTGCTGGTTGTACCCTGGAGCTGCTTGCTGGTTGTACCCTGGAGCAGCTTGCTGGTTGTACCCTGGGGGCGCTGGCTGCTGATATTCACGTGGTGCTTGTTGCTGTTGGTAGCCATATTGTCCATCATCAGGTACATAGGGCCGAGGCTGGTTGTCTGTGTGAGAAATAAATAGCTATCAGAGAACTACAATGTACACTGCTATGATAGTAGACAATAACAGAATGCCAAATGCAATGGTCAAGGGGCTCAAGTAAAGCTAGCTCACAAACGTCAGAGTATTTCTGTTTCAGTGCTAATTTCAGTGGTATCAGGCAAAAGTTTTTGAATGTGGAAAAGATTGTTACCATACTATTACGTAGAATACAGTAATATAGTGTTGTTATTACAGGGGTTTCCCCACAATGGACACCTCAGGACATTACTGAAGCTTGTGGATCAAAGGGAATCCAGACTGTATATACATGTACCTGGTAGAGATGATCCTGGTGGAGGAAGAGAATTTAGAGAGCTCCCATACTGGCTGCTTTTGACCTGACAAAGAGATAAAAATGAACAGGACAATCATGCAGCAACTTTATAGTGCATGATGATCATGAAGTGAGTTCAAATAGACGCTTACATTGCCGTTGGTTCCAGTGTTATTGACAAGAAGAGGTTTGGTCTCTAATGGAACGAAAAGTTTAGATTACACGTACGTCTCTTCTTACCGGACATGGTTGAATTACAGCTACTTATCGATTACTGATCATGAATCGACAGCATGTTGAAAGTAAAAGGTGATCGACACAAAGAAGGCGGGGCTGAGCATTGTTAGAATAGATGGAGTTAATGTAATAGTGACACGCCCAACAGCGTGTTGTTACCTCGCGTATTTCAGCTCAGTGTACAGCTGTAACTTGTAAGAAGATGCCTCGAAATGACGCCAAAGCACACTCGGCGACCCCATCTACAGTAGAACACAATCAACCTTCCATATGAACGCTTTGGTTAAGCTGATCTTCAACGAAGTTTCTACATGTAGGTCTATACTTTTGCTGGACACAATAGTTTTTTTTGTGGTTGTTACTTGAAAGAATATTCTACTGATGACGAAGATGTAATGAGATTTTTTGTCATCAAGCATTGTCTGTGACGTTTGCCTAACAATAATTTTTAAATTTGATGTATACCTTAATTATGTGTTTTTCAATAATAATAATAATAATAGGTGACACCCAATTAGAACGTGTATGTTTCAGTGGTGTTTCCATCTATCACTCTACTCTCTCCCTCTCTCTCTCTCTCTCTCCCTCTCAGCCACTCGATCAAGACCATGACTCCACTACTAACGAGACACCTGGTGTTATCATCCTCCATCCCGGCTCAAGCACCCTCCGGCTTGGTCTCTCTACTCAACTGTCTCCCACACTCATCACATACAGGGCGTGGTCTCAAGAACAAATGACCACACCCACTTCAGTATTAGACATTGCTTAGATGCAACAATGAATTGACAGTAAGAATGTGTGTGAATACAGCTGATACCATTTATACTAAATACAGAGAGCTTGTCCTCTGGTCACATTATGTGGATTATATCATTGGGATTCAGTATGTGTCCATTATAGATGGATGAGGGGTTCCACTATAGCAGTTTATGAACAGATTTTGACTTAGATTTTGACTTAGACTCTGGACTTAGCGGTGCTTTTACAAGATGTGTCAGTCACGTTGCTTTGTATACAGCTAGTCTTTGTGTGTATCAGATCCAATACTCTCCTCCTCGATAGCGTGTCCAACGCCAAAGTTAGCCACACCAATCTGTCCAGAATGTGCCATTGCTGCTAGCTAGCAAAAATTTTGAGCACCACGTGCACCTTGTTACAAATAATTTTTAGTTACAAAAAATTAATTATGCTGCAGTATTAATAATTATTATGACTGCAGGAATTCCTCCAATCATTACCGCTGCAATCACAGTGATCTTCATTACAATGGACAGCACATTCAGAATCAACGAGCAGTTTCGTCGTTTAATAGCTTTAGCACGGTTCCCTTTAGCATTCTGTTTTTCTGCCTACAGAAAAGAGAAGCTACTGTTAATGGCTGCTTTATTTCCATGTGAGAATTACTTGTAGTTCATGTGACTTACCGATACTGAGCAGAGGTAAGCGGGCATCTGACAAATCCACAAGTAACAGCCACAAAAGAAAAAGCAAATACATATCAGAGCTAGAGAGAGGTTCTTGTAGGACTCCAGATGAGGAATTATCTACAAAAAAAAATTTTTTTAATTATACTGCAATTTTCAGGGTTTTTGAAAGTGTCAAACTAAATTGAATGAAGTTGATGGCTTGATGCTCTGATGCTCTGATTATTTTTCCATTTTTGTTTTAGTATTGCAAAAAGCAAATGTTGCTTTATGGAAACACTAGTAACGTACCGGAGCTGGAGGCATTGGGATAGTGTTAGGCTGATCGGAGATGTAGGTCACCGGTCCCTGTTGAAACTGAGGGTTAGGAGGCTGCTGCTGGTAGTTGTACCCTGGGGCTGCTTGCTGGTTGTACCCTGGGGCTGCTTGCTGGTTGTACCCTGGGGCTGCTTGCTGGTTGTACCCTGGGGCAGCTTGATGGTTGTACCCTGGGGCAGCTTGATGGTTGTACCCTGGGGCAGCTTGCTGGTTGTACCCTGGGACCGCTTGGTACCCTGGGGTCGCTTGCTGGTTGTACCCTGGGACAGCTTGCTGGTTGTACCCTGGGGGCGCTGGCTGCTGATATTCACGTGGTGCTTGCTGCTGCTGCTGTTGGTAGCCATATTGGCCATCATCAGGTACATAGGGCCGAGGCTGATTGTCTGTAAAAAATAAATGGCTATCAGAGAACTACAATGTAAACAGCTATGATAGTAGACAATAACAGAATGCCAAATGCATTGGTCAAGGGGCTCAAGTAAAGATAACTCACAAACGTCAGTTCCCAGTACACTCACTACTGATACAGTGCTAAATTCAGTGATAATTCTTGAATCTCAGACAAAAGTGTTTGAATGTGGAATAGATTGTATCACGTAACTATAATACAGCACCATACACCCCTCTGAAATGAGGACACCTTAAAATAAGAATTTATATGGTCTCAAATTAATACTCTGTAAGCATAACAACGAGCAACCCCTGAGATAAGGACACAGTCTGGACTGATGTACCTGGCAAAGATGGATTTGGAGAGTTCCCATACTGGCTGTTGACCTGACAGAGAGATAAATGCACAAAAATGACCAAGACAATCTTGCAGCAACTTTATAGTGCATGCTGATCATGAAGTGAGTTCAAAAGATGCTTACGTTGCCGTTGGTTCCGACAAGAAGAGGTCTGGTCTCTAATGGAATGAAAAGTTTAGATTACACGTACGTCTCTTCTTACCGGACATGGTAGAACAGCTATGATTACTGATGAATCGACAGCAACCCAGTGATCGCCTCAAAGAAGGCGGGGCTGAGCATATTAGTTGAGCTCTGAGCAGGGGTTAATGTAGTGACACGCCCAACAGCGTGTTGTGAATTGAACTTGTGACTCGGTGTCGCTCGGTGTACAGCTGTAAGAAGATGCCTCGAAAAGACGCCAAAGCACACTCGGCGACCCCATCTATAGTAGAACACAATCAACCTTCCATAGCTGACGACCAGTCGGAACGTGTACGTGTTTCCATCTATCACTCACTCTCTTTCCCTCCCTCCCTCCCTCCCTCCCTCCCTCCCTCCCTCCCTCCCTCCCTCCCTCCCTCCCTCCCTCTCAGCCATTCGATCAAGACCATGACTCCACTACTAACGAGACACCAGGTGTTATCATCCTCCATCCCGGCTCAAGCACCCTCCGGCTTGGTCTCTCTACTCAACTGTCTCCCAATACTGTCCCTCACCTCATCGCGTACAGGAGGGAAGGGGCGTGGTCTCAAGAACAAACGACCACACCCACTTCAGCATTAGACATTGGACTGTCACTTAGATGCAACAATGAATTGACTGTAAGAATGTGTTCAAATGCAGTGGAATTAACCTAGCTCTTTAAAGCAGATACCATTTAGACTAATAAAAATTAAATATCGAGAGCTTGTCCTCTGGTCACATTATGTGGGTTATATTTGGGATTCAGTATGTGTCCATTATAGATGGATGAGGGTTCCACTATATAGCAGTTTATGAACAGATTTGACTTAGACTCTGGACTACTTTGCAGTGCTTTTTACAAAATGCGTCAGTCACGTTGCAGCTAGTCATGTTGTACCAGATCCAATACTCTCCTCCTGTGTTTCTGTTAGGCTGAGTTGGTAAGCCAGAGGGAGAGTGGACTGGAAGCCATTAGGGACAGCGTGGTGGAGGCTAGAGCAGGCAATGGAGTGATGGATGCAGAGAGTGACATTGACCAGGTAATAAATATAGAGAACTATTAATTTTATTTTTTAATATTAAAAAAAATTTTTAGTTATTAAAAAAAATTTTCTCATTACATTTGTTTCTTGTTTCACTTGACCATATAATATAAGAAATAAAAGGAAAGTTTTATTAAATAAATTTTTTATGTTCCTATGTGCAGTATGCAGCACTCAATGCTCAGTCACAGCGTGAACCTTGCTGTGAAGACGATGAGGTTCCTTCATTGTTTCAGTGGGCGGACATCAGCACTGACCCTCAATTTGTGATTGGGAATGAGGTAAAACAATAATTATTATTATTAATTTAAAAAAGGCATCACTTTCAATGATTATAGTTCAACTATAGAATACTGGGTAACTTACAGTTGTGCTTCAAACATCAAAAAAAAACATTATAGCTGTAGAATGTACAAGTTCTTTTAAACCCAATAACTTATTCGGTGAAACAATAAGTTATTGTTTCTAATCAATTTCTAAATATAAGTTAGACGACGAGGCCATGGGATCTACGCTGTTTAGAAACCGAGGCGGGTTTGTTGTGACGACCGAGCGTAGCGAGGTCGTTACATAACCCGGCCGAGGTTTCTAAACCGCGTAGATCCCATTGGCCGAGGCGTCTAACTATTTTAGAGTATAGCAACGGTAACCAAGCCATGCATTAGCTATTCGCCGATTTCTATTGGTTCAACGAACAGTATCTAAGTACAATACCAGAACAAACGCACTCAGTCAACAGCTTTGCAACTATGTCTGAACGATTTTTGAGCGACCAGCTTTTAAAGTTCGTTCAAGAGGACGTTGACTTTGAATCCGAGATAGACGCTTTGTTGCTGAACGCCATCAAAGCGTATGAGAGCAGCGAACAGCAAGCACCACCCAACTCAGCTCCGCCTCCACTTCCTACGCCCTCTACCAGCTCCACCCCACCTCGCTTCGCACCGCCAAAAACCGACCTTCAAATAACTCAAGCTAGACATTCAAGTATACCAAAGAGAACATTGCAAGATACACAGTACTGTGTTAGACTATGGGATGAGTGGAAAATCTACAGACAACAAACAAATAATGACAACATTCCCCCACTGGAGGAGCAAACCAAAGAGGAATTGGATTACTGGCTGACAAGATTTGTTTTGGAAGTTAGAAAAAAGAATGGTGATTTATATCCACCGAACACTCTTCTACACCATTGCCTAGGAATCATGCGTCATCTGCGATGGAACGGAAAGCCAGAAATTGACTTCTTCAAAGATGAAAAGTTTGCTAACTTTAAGTCAACGTTGGATGCCGAAATGAAAAGGCTACAAGCTCAAGGTGTCGGCTCTAAAAGAAGACAAGCTGAAATAATCACTCCAGAGGAAGAAGATCTACTATGGGAGAAAAAACTGCTCGGAGACCATTCCCCCAAAGCTCTCTTAGATACAGTCATTTTTTATAATGGTCTATACTTTGCCCTTAGAGGAGGAAAAGAGCACAAGCAACTAAGAATGCACCCATGCCAAATTCAACTCGTTGAACGACCATCTGAGCGTCCTTTCCTCAAATACACCGAGGATATCTCCAAAAACCATCCAGGTGGTCTCAAAAGTAGGAAAATTACATCTAAAACAGTGATCCACCATGCCAACCAGGAGAACCCAGAACGATGCCTTGTGCGTCTTTTCAAGAAGTACTTGCAGCTCTGTCCAACTGATGTTCCACCCGAGTGTTTCTACTTGCAACCACTGAAATCTCCTACAGCTACCTGTTGGTACTCAAAGCTCCCTCTAGGTCACTCTAACCTTGATTCAACAGTACGTCGCTTGTTCAAAACTGCGGGAGTCGAGGGTTACAAAACGAATCATTCTCTCAGAGCTACTGCCACAAGTCGTCTGTATCAAGCAGGAGTGGATGAGCAGCTAGTGATGGAACGGACTGGTCATCGAAGCGTCGAAGGAGTTCGATCGTACAAAAGAACAGGTGAAAAACAGCGAAATGTCTTATCTGACATTTTGAATAGACAGAACAGCCAAAGCGAACAGTCTCGCGAAGTGGTTTCTGCAAGCCCGTCTCTTCCGTCCCTCCCAAAACTCTCAGCAGCATCACTATCAGGCTCAGCTCAGACATTTAACCAATGTACTGTACACTTTCATGCTGCTCCTTCTGCTACTCCGTGTTTAAAGAAGAGGAGACCTCTAGTGATAGACGACTCAGACAGCGACTAGACCCATAGATAACCATCATGCCCAGCGCACACACATGTTCTTTATTATTATCTCACGTGTTTATCATGCTATTTCCTGTACATTGAGTGATTATTTCCTGCGTGCACAGCTTGGCTTCTAAGTAGCGCGGCTTGGATACTAAGTGCGCGGTTTGGATACTAAGCTATTTAGAGTCCAAGCTGTAGTCAATCTCATTGGTCAATATCACTAGACTATACTCTAATAATTATTATGTGTATTAAGGGTGCAGTGTCACGCCCACGCATGTATTTTTGGCTGGTTGCTAGGGGACTGTATCTCAGAAACTACTGCTGATATTCCAAGAAACCAAAGACCTATGCTACAAGACTGGCGAAGGCTGTACACATTGCACTGAAAGTGCCAGACGGAAACGTGACGGGCGCGGCTAGATACAACGCTTAGGCTATTAAAACTTTCGTTCACTCTGGCAGTGGAACTTCAGATTTGGGATATATACGTACTTCAACAAGGCGAAGGCAGTAACGTAGAGCTTTTTCGTGTATTGTGCTTGAAAGTGCGATTATGAGCTGCTTACCTCGTGGTTTTCCTACTCAGAGTGTGTTTATTTAAAAAAAACTCTACGTTACGGTCTTTATCTGGTCGGTAATAGTCATATATCCAAGTTTGGGTCTATTCTGAAGGCCACAGACAGAGTTTTATTGAGGAATGTATTGTTCCCTATCTTGCTACTGTATTTGTATTGTCCATATGCTTGTATAAACAGTGAATATCATTTGTGGTGTGTAATAATGTCCAACTTGTACATTCCTGAATAAGTTAATGGTTGTTAGGGTCTGCACCCTTAATCCTCGTTTGTGTTGTTCTAAAAATTGATAAAATTAAATTTTTATTGAGCAATGCAAGCCATAATATTGCAAATAATGTCTGTGAATTATTAACCCTCTGTATTTGTCTCAGGCTCTTCATCTACCAGCTGGTGCTCCCTATCAGTTGTACAAGCCCCTCAGAAGAGCCAAGTTAAACGTGTCACCAACCATCTCTCGTACGTGTGTCCTCAACCAGCTGGAGGACCTGTGGGCTCGAGCTATTGAGGAGTGCCTCGACATCCCTCGAAGAGACTTCAAAGTATGTGTATAGGGCTACAGCAGATTTGTATGGATAGTTAATAATTATGACAATATTATGTGTTAAAATTGTTATTCCTTCGAAAAAAATTATGGTATTCCTGTACATGTGACAAATTATTGTTAAAGTCAGTGTTAGGACGAGGCTAAGTCAGTCTCAGACTTTAAAAATTGTGTGAGCTTTAGAAAGGCTTGTGTGTTTATTAAGCGTTTCCGCAACTTATTTGTTTGTTATGCAGTTCTACAGAGCTATTCTCCTAGTGCCGGATGTGATTGATAGACTACTGCTCAGAGACTACATGAACCTACTGTTGAGCAGACTGGGATTTGAGGCTGCACTGATTCAACAGGTTAATAATTATGTACTAATTTATATTAGAGTATAACTCAACCAATCAGATTTATTAGAGAAAAAGCTCTATTTGCTGTAGACTCTAGGATGGAAACCATCCTTGAAACATATAGACTACAGTTTGCTTAGTGAAAGTACGTTCATAACAAGCCATAACATTGTTATTACAAGAACACTAATGATGTGAGGCTTGTACACATGTGAGCGTTAGTGAGTTCACTTCTTGTTGCAAACCCATTAGCAGACACTAAAGCGATGGCTACAGAGTACCAGCAAGCTGTAACAAGATGCTGAAACCCATTTAGTGACGTACTCTAGCTAAACTCGCCCGTGTTTTCTCATTGCTGAAGTATGGCTATGTTCTTCACAAAACATTTGTGCAGTGTCGAAATTCCATGTTGGATAGCAACGGTTGCTATACTCTAAGCCAATTAGAGACCTCGGCCAACGGGATCTACGCGCTATAGATCCCTGACCTTGGTCTCTAACCTATACCAAGATATTCTGACCTGTATGACACAAGCACCACATACATTCTAAATGAATTACGTATCAACACTCACATTCACTTAATTTAACTACAAAATTATTTTCTAATTATAGGAATCAGTTTGTGCTACATATGGGGCAGGCCTGAGCACGTCGTGTGTGATTGACGTTGGTGAAGAGCGGACCCACCTCTGCTGTGTAGAGGATGGAGTGTCTAACCCTCATACAAGGTGAGGGATTGTCACATTCAGTCCAATGACCAGTATCTGTGTCTCGATCAGATTGACTGTCTCGTATGGTGGTAGCAGCATCACGAAGCTGTTCTACTATCTACTACAGAGAGTAAGTATAGCAGCTACATGCACTTGTAGTGAAATAACTAGTGCTCTCCAGTCACTCAAAGGATAGCATCCATGTATGACTGTACACATTGTTATCTGATCAATTTGAAAGATCATGCACTGAGTCAGTGTAAATTCTTCTATCACCTTGCAAAGCGCAGTTTCATTTACATGTAAATACATTTTTACAAGTACTATAGGGCTATTAGGTATTATTAATTTTTAGTACCTTAGTAGCCTTACTATGGCTATTATTAGCAGGTACTAATTTTAGCGAATTTAATTGCTAAAAATGCATTACATGGTTTAGAAATTTTAAGGAAACGTTAAAATTAGTACTCGCCAATTCAAAGATTTTGCAAAATCGCTAACTTTTGTACCCACCAATAAAGGTGACCTTAACTTGCAAGTATTTCGATACTTTTCCTCGACTTATTAGGTTAATTTTCCTTACAAAGACTGTTCTGAGGAGAGTGCATTGGACTTTCTTCTCTTACAGCAACTTAAGGAGAGGTATTGTCATTATGACATGGTTAGCCCATGAGCTGGTTACCTTGTCCCTCTCGTGATGATCTTGTCTCTTCTTAGACTGTGTGGGGCATTGCAGAGGAGCAGTTGATAGTTCCTTATATGGGTGTAGGCGGAGTCAAATACAAGGTGTGGTTTGCAGACGAACTTGTCTATGCTCCGATGGTAAGTGGGTGGGGTCTCTGTTGTTATCATGATATCGTTGATTGTTTACAGGGCGTGTTTCATCCTGCTACGTTCTGTCTTCAAGATGACCACCAGTTGATGACTGGGCAGCCGACACAGACTGCTCTGCTGGAGGATATATTCGATGAGACAAACTGGACATCAGAACAAGTGAGTTTGACAGTTCACTGGGCGTGCACTGCCTGTACTTCTGACTGCCCTGCACAAATCCGTATTCTTACCCCGGGTTCATTGTACTACTTGTTAGACACGTGCTGCTTAGTGCACAGGTGTCCTGGTTCTACCGGTGACCCTCTGTGAGGCAGCTAGACACTGCTTAGTGCACAGGTGTCCTGGCTCTACCAGTGACCCTCTGTGAGGCAGCTAGACACTGCTTAGTGCATAGGTGTCCTGGCTCTACCAGTGACCCTCTGTGAGGCAGCTAGACACTGCTTAGTGCACAGGTGTCCTGGCTCTACCAGTGACCCTCTGTGAGGCAGCTAGACACTGCTTAGTGCACAGGTGTCCTGGCTCTACCAGTGACCCTCTGTGAGGCAGCTAGACACTGCTTAGTCCACAGGTGTCCTGGCTCTACCAGTGACCCTCTGTGAGGCAGCTAGACACTGCTTAGTGCACAGGTGTCCTGGCTCTACCAGTGACCCTCTGTGAGGCAGCTAGACACTGCTTAGTGCACAGGTGTCCTGGCTCTACCAGTGACCCTTTGTTAGGCAGCTATAGACACTGCTTAGTGCACAGGTGTCCTGACTCTACCAGTGACCCTCTGTGAGGCAGCTAGACTATTGTGTGTTTGTAATAACAGTTTTGTTTTACAGGCCCAGCAGTCTAAATCAGGAACAGTAAGCAGTGGAGGTGTAGAGGGCGGCAATGGAGACCTCACAGAGGCTTGCAAGAGACTCTCCAGTACTCCTGACGGCACCATATTGTCACTGGATCAAGCAGTCAACTTCAGCATTGATTGCTCATGTTAGCAAAATCCTCAACCATCAATCCTTTGTATAGTTCTTGCCTTTTTCTAGTTAACCCTCGGCGCATGCGCGAGGGTTACGGTACTTGGTTTGCGAGTTGGTTTGTCATTCACTCATTAACCCTCGGCGCATATGCGCGAGGGTTACGGTACTTGGTTTGTCATTCATTACCCTGGGCGCGTAGGCGCCGGAGGGTTAAGCGTTTGTCCGTGTCCGTATGTATGTATGTATATATGTGTGTGTACAAAAAACAGGGCCGTTTGGTGTTTGTCGATTGGGACTTACCATACAATACTTCTCTACAGCTGTGTTGAGAGATTCTTACTCCTCTAAAGTGGTCTACAAAGTCGGCAGACTCTTCTGCAGCGTGCTATGGCCATAGTATCCAATAATACAGCGCTAATTATGAGTATTATACGGTAACTCACTAGAGGTGTGTCGCCCAACCTTCCCGCATGCATGAGCGTTGAAACTTATGTCAAAGAGACAAAGAATGCCTTCATGGAAGGCTGTAGAGGCTATGGAAGCAGAGGAATTTTTGCGGTGAGTATTGCTTCTCGTATGTCAGTACTTAGTTTTTGCTCAGAGAAACAAAACGGATGGCTCGTAACAGGAAAAACACCTGTGCTGTTGCCAGTTGGAAATGTCAGCACGCCAAACAGATCCGATCGCCTTGCCTCTGAGACACCAGAGCAGCGGCAGATTCGGTTGCAAAGTATGTCAGCACGCAATGCAGTTCGTGTTGCCTTGATTCCGAGAAAAATTATTCTCCGCCACAAAAGGAGCTCAGAACTTCATGAACACTATAATTATGTCTACAGTAGTGAAAATATTCTTTTGTTCTAATGGGCGATACAATAGATCACAGTACACAATACAACTAGCATTCACAACAATTTCTGCACATTTGCATAGCGCACAGGGTATGTGTTCCATTGAACTCTTGTTCACTCATTCATTCGTTCTGTCCATCGAGCTGCAGAGACCATCGCTCACTTCTGAAACTCGGTAAAGGTATGAACAGACTTAGCACGACAATGGCTTGCAATCTGACTCGTGGATTTTGCTAAAGTGCTTTCGTTCTTGAGTTCCTAGCTTGCATGACCTGACGGCCATCTTAGACTTCTCTGACAACAAACGCGCCAATAGTTGACTACCTAGGTACTTGTAGATTCCATCTAAACAGCAGGACAGCTCTGGGGGTGCGTAGACATCTCGAGAAAAAGCCTATCAAAGCCAAGAGCTAATGGCTACCTACTCAGTGTTCACGGTCACGCCCACTTGACACACCTTGTCTCGATTGTGGTCAGCACTTTGCTGTCTTCTGGTTAGCAGCGCAGTTTCAATAGCAAACAGGTTGGCTGTAGCTGCAAAGCTCCTTCTGCAAACCATAACTAAAAAGCTAACTCTACAATGTTTGCAACGGTGCTCAAACGCCGAGGGTTCGTGAAATTCGTTCATTCATTCGTTCATTAACCCTCGGCGCATGCGCGAGGGTTACGGTACTTGCTTTGTCATTAACCCTCGGCGCATGCGCGAGGGTTACGGTACTTAGTTTGTCGTTCACTCATTCGTTCGTTCTGTCCATCGAGCTGCAGAGACCATCGCTCACTTCTGAAACTCGGTAAAGGTATGAACAGGCTTAGCACGACAATGGCTTGCAATGTGACTCGTGGATTTTGCTAAAGTGCTTTTGTTCTCGAGTTATGTATGGCTGGCTCACCTTGACGGCCATCTTGGACCTCTCTGACGACAAACGTGCCCATAGCTGACTACCTAGGTACTTGTAGATTCCATCTAAACAGCAGGACAGCTCTGGGGGTGCGTAGACATCTCAAGAAAAAGCCTATCAAAACCAAGAGCAATGGCTACCTACTCGTGTTCACGGTCACGCCCACTTGACACACCTTGTCCTTGTGGTCAGCACTTTGCTGTCTTCTGGTTAGCAGTACTGTTTCAATAGCAAGCAGGTTGGCTTTAGCTGCAAAGCTCCTAATTCTGAAAGCCATATAGCTAAGGACCTAACTCTACAATGTGCAACACGCCGAGGGTTTCGTGAAATCTGTTCATTCATTCATTCATTCTGTCCATCGAGCTGCAGACACCATCGCTCACTTCTGAAACTCGGTAAAGGTATGAACAGGCTTAGCACGACAATGGCTTGCAATGTGACTTGTGGATTTTGCTAAAGTGCTTTCGTTCTCGAGTTATGTATGGCTGGCTCACCTTGACGGCCGTCTTGGACCTCTCTGACTACAAACGCGCCCATAGTTGACTATCTAGGTACTTGTAGATTCCATCTAAACAGCAGGACAGCTCTGGGGGTGCGTAGACATCTCAAGAAAAAGCCTATCAAAGCCAAGAGCAATGGCTACCTACTCAGTGTTCACGGTCACGCCCACTTGACACACCTTGTCTCGGTTGTGGTCGGCACTTTGCTGTCTTCTGGCTAGCAGTGCAGTTTCAATAGCAAGCAGGTTGGCTTTAGCTGCAAAGCTCCTTCTGCAAACCATAACTAAGGAACTAACTCTACAATGTGCAACACGCCGAGGGTTTCGTGAAATCTGTTCATTTGTCGTTCATTCGTTCTGTCCATCGAGCTGCAGAGACCATCGCTCACTTCTGAAACTCGGTAAAGGTATAAGCAGGCTTAGCATGACTATGGCTTGCAATGTGACTCGTGGATTTTGCTAAAGTGCTTTGGTTCTCGAGTTATGTATGGCTGGCTCACCTTTACGGCCATCTTGGACCTCTCTGACTACAAACGCGCCCATAGATGACTATCTAGGTACTTGTAGATTCCATCTAAACAGCAGGACAGCTCTGGGGGTGCGTAGACATCTCAAGAAAAAGCCTATCATAGCCAAGAGCAATGGCTATCTACTCAGTGTTCACGGTTACGCCCACTTGACACACCTTGTCTCGGTTGTGGTCAGCACTTCGCTGTCTTCTGGTTAGCAGTGCAGTTTCAATAGCAAGCAGGTTGGCTTTAGCTGCAAAGCTAACTAAAGAGCTAAATCTGCAATGTGCAACACGCCGAGGGTTTCGTGAAGGCTGTTCATTCGTTCATTCGTTCTGTCCATCGAACTACAGAGACCACCGCTCACTTCTAGAACTCGGTAAAGACATGAACAGGCTTAGCATGACAATGGCTTGCAATGTGACTCGTGGATTTTGCTAAAGTGCTTTCGTTCTCGAGTTATGTATGGCTGGCTCACCTTGACGGCCGTCTTGGACCTCTCTGACGACAAACGTGCCCATAGTTGACTACCTAGGTACTTGTAGATTCCATCTAAACTTCAGGACAGCTCTGGGGGTGCGTAGACATCTCAAGAAAAAGCCAAGATCAATGGCTACCTACTCGTGTTCACGGTCACGCCCACTTAACACACCTTGTCCTTGTGGTCAGCACTTTGCTGTCTTCTGTTTACCAGTACAGTTTCAATAGTAAGCAGGTTGGCTTTAGCTGCAAGCCTGCAAAGCTCCTTCTGAAAGCCATAACTAGTTAGCAGTGCAGTTTCAATATAGCTACAGCCTATAAGCTATAAGCAGGTTGGCACTAGTGGTAAACTCCTGCTGCAATCCCCAACTATGGTCTATGGAGCGTAGTCGCCGAGGGTTTGTGAAATGCGTTCATTCATACTGCATAGCTGGTAACTTTTGTGAGGTTAAATTTTCGTTCCACTTGTCTACATTTGTACCAGAACGAAATTATGTGCATACGAAATTTAGCCTAACACTTTGCGATAAAATAGCATGTGCTTTGTGCGATCTTACTATGGAAACACTACTTTCAGCCAATAGTACGTGATCAGACTCGGTGGATACTAAATCCAGAGGAAGTTTTATCTGCGATTATGTCAAGAAATAGCATCCAGGTGTGGCTTGCTTCGCTGACTAAGAACAAAAATTAACTCACGAAATTCTGTCTTGCGTGTCAAAAACGAAAA
This sequence comes from Haliclona indistincta, assembly GCA_964017065.1. Classification (NCBI taxonomy): domain Eukaryota; kingdom Metazoa; phylum Porifera; class Demospongiae; order Haplosclerida; family Chalinidae; genus Haliclona; species Haliclona indistincta. Next base: position 11,504,309 of record OZ024787.1, on the reverse strand, counting down.
GTTGAACATCACGTAATATACCAGATATAATTTACTAGGGTAGTGTACTTGACAATTTTCCTCCCTTCTCACAGCTTCAGATGAGATGAGGAAGAAGCTGTACGGTAGTGTGTTGTTGATTGGTGGAGGCCTCTCCTACCCAGGAGCAGCCACCATGCTGCAGCAATGCTTGGAGGCATCTCTCTCTCAACTCAACAAAGGAGTCGGCTCTGTAGTAGAGGTCTGCTCCAGTCCCAGGGTAGGCAAATTACCGACATTTCAAACCTTTAATTAACCACGTATTTAATAACCACAAACATCTAAAACGCACGTGGGTTTACACTGCCGTCGTTCAAAACTATGCTGTTATTTGACTATGGTGACTTCTCTGGGCTCTCTAATACCTTGAGCGCTTAAGCGCAGGTATGATCTTAGCCTTGTACCCAGGCGCTATAGTGAGAAGAAATAAGCGCCTGGTATCTACTGCACACGCATGCGCTAAATATCCGTTTATTTTACTGTAAAATATTCCGATTATGTCATGAAAACGTGGTAGCGGTTTTTCAGACCACGCCTCCGTTATTAAGCTTATGAACAACTGACTAAGTAGCAACTCGATCGTTACAGATGATTGTGCGCCAGTAAAATTTGGTGTATGAATATTTTCGCATTTTCTCGAGGTGCACAACTTTCATGTGATTACCATAATTTTTACATTAAAGCACTAAATTTTTTGCACACAAAATCTTGATCTGGACAAAATGTAAAAAAAAAAACAATAGTGTCATGATTGGGTCTTGGTTCCTCCTCCTGGTCCTGTATGAGAGGGACAACACACACTCGCAATGATGAGTACATCACCATCAGTTGCTGGGGATCCTGTCAGCTGTCTTATGCTCTCCCATTTGCTTCAGCGCAGCTCTCAACACACTCCATTTAGGGACTCCCTTCTGTGAGACATTGTCTTGTTGCTGCAGCCATGCTGAGAGCATCTCTATCTTGCAGCTAGATATCCTGCCTCGCTGCTCAAGGTCTATTCTTTTCAGTGTTGAATAGAGAAGGCCTAGTCGTAATCCAAGGTCTATCCAGTCGTTGAGATCATGAATCACAGCCAACACATCACACAGGTCATTCTCAGCTGTGAATAAAAAATGAACGTTTAACACAGAGCAACTCTTCCTATTGTACTCACCGAGTGTTCTAGAGACGTCACCACTAACACCAGCAGCAGCCGTGGGTAGCTGTCTAACAGTAGCTGTGGATAGTTGTGTATCAGTAGCTGTGGGTAGCTGTGTATCAGCAGCTGTGGGTAGCTGTGTATCAGTAGCTGTGGGTAGCAGTGTATCAGTAGCTGTGGGTAGCTGTGTATCAGTAGCTGTGGGTAGCTGTGTATCAGTAGCTGTGGATAGCTGTGTAGCAGTAGCTGTGGGTAGCTGTGTAGCAGTAGCTGTGTGACAGATGATGTTTTTCTCCTCAATCTCAGCCAATTCCTGTACACACCAGAGAAACATACCATCACATGCTACAGTACAGCCTGCACACTGCAACTCACCAGAGGATTTCTGCCGGCAAATATACTGTGCTTGTTAACACACTCTCTGAGCTCCTTGTGGTCTCGAGGCTTCTGCTGGGGCAGCTGACAGTACCTGAGTACCTCCTGGAGGAGGGAATCAGGAACAGGCTGGGTAGCCATGCTTTGATTGAAGAGCTGGCACACAGAGGAGGGTTGCAAGAGGTAGTAAGGCTCACACGATAGAGCCTCATCTGTTGAGTACTCGTTTGTTCCTTCATTTCGATCCAAAAGAAGCTTGTGACGAAGAAGCATTGACCTAGCTACTGTAGGTAGATCAAATAGGTCAGTGTCGGGCAAGGCATCAAAGGGATAGCGGTCGAGTAGAGAGGGAGAGATGAGACATTCACATGTGGTGACAGCACTACACAGCTGGTGTTGGAGGTCGAGGATCATTCTGATGACATTGCTGCATATCTGTGCTACTTCTCTGGTCTTCTCAGACACCAGCACAATGACCCATCGATTGAGGTCTATAATCTCTACTATAGTGGACACTCCAGAGACACTCTTCCAGCAGATTCCATTTCTCCACACCTTGCACTGTCGCTCGAGACCATGCAGAGAGGGGGGAAGAGAACGTTTTTTGCTGCCCAAAGGAAATGTGAATGCAAGTCGAAGGAGAAGAACATGTAGGAAACGACTGCTGAAAAACCGGTGAGGGTCACTGCACCCCAGACACCAGCCAAACCTTGGGGAGGGGAGGTCACCAGGTCGATGCTCTTTAACAAGACTTGGGAAAAAGAGATGTCTGGCTCCTGGTGGAGGAGAAACTGAGGCTTTGAGGTTAGTGGCTTGAAGTGCTGAGAGATCCACTGGATGACAGAACTCCATACTCTCGAGACAGCCCACCAGCATCTCTGAGCTGTACTGTGGGAACAACTCCTCAAGGGTCGCAATGGGTACTATACCAGTATTACTGGCGACTTGACGATACTGCTTGAATTTGTCGGGAGCAAATAGTGTTCCATTGACCTCTCTCAGCAAGGTCTCTTTCTCCACCACCACCCAGCTAGACTGGGGATGCTCCTGGTTCTGTACAAACAAGATGAGCCCTTTGTCACCGAGAGATGCCAGTGATTCCGTGAGCAAGTTGGATTCGTAGGAGTAATCTTTCTCAAATTTGAGAGCAAAGGTCAGGTCTTGCAGTGTACAGCTTGTCTTCTCAAGCTTTGTACGAAGAAAAGCATACAACACGTGACAGTACAAACTCATGCTGGGCTGGGATGATAGTAAGGCTTGTTGACTGGTTGAGAGGAGAGAGCGGAAATATCGTGCTTCTTTTGTTTTCGACAGCCGACAGTCCATGCTTACAAATCCTCTGCACGTCTGTTGCTTCGCTCTGCTCTCTGCTATGCTCTCCACTAGCGAGTTCTTCTCTTTTAGCTCTTGTGATGACTTGACCATGTCAGCATGACTGCCAACAATGATGACGTGCGATGATCCCTGGGCTGAGCTGCAGGCGTTCTCTATGAAACTCATCCAGTAGTGTATGGACTCACTGATCTTGTCCATACACTGGGTCAGGTCTACGATACAAACAAAGAGAGCAGCAGAATTTCTCATGATGCGTTCCAGTACAGCAGCATGACTAGAGTAGTACTCTTGTTGTCCTGCGAAATCGTATATTACCATGTTACCAACTTTGTTAACCTTGCTCTCAACATGGAGAGGTATAATTCCAGCAGTGAGGCATTCTACATCAGTAACACGACCTGATGAAAAGAAGCCAGCTTTGTTAGCTAGGAGAAGAATGAGTTGAGATATGGTGGTCTTGCCAGCTCCACTGTCACCAGTTAGGATGACTTTAGTGTATGTGTGCACAGGAAAGTCTCTCTTGCATTGTCTAAATGACTCAAACAATTTGAGTAGATGATAACTGTTCTTACTTGTACTAGCTTTCTCTACTGGAGTAAGATCACAACTGTTCTTAGCCAGTGGGTCTACTTTACCAGTGGATACTAAGTATTGTACAATTTGGGTATTGCCGTTACTGCAAGCAATGTGAAGTGGTGTATTACCATCATTGTCTCCAGTCATTGGGTCACAGTGTCGCTCATTGATGAAGTAATGGACGATGTTGACGTCACCATGTTGACAAGCTTTGTGAAGTGGCGTGTCACCACAATAGTTTCTAGTCATTGGGTCACAGTATCGTTCATTGACGAAGTACTGGGCAATGTTGAAGTGACCATATCGACAAGCAATGTGAAGTGGTGTATTACCATTATTGTCTCTAGTCATTGGGTCACAGTGTTGTTTATTGACAAAGTACCTTACCACATCCAGGTGATTGTTTTCAGTAGCATGGTGTAGTGGAGTGCATCCTTGAGAGTCCTTATGGTTGGCGCCACACCTGTATTTTGTTATTAGTTCAATGATGATATCCATCCAGCCATGGTGAGCTGCCAGGTGAAGCAGAGGTAGTCTGTTCCCATAATTATTGTACATTGGAATATCGTAATGCTTGTTCTTAGCCAGTGGGTTTACTTTACCAGTAGATAATAAATATCTGACAATATAAGCTTTACCACTGTAACAAGCAATGTGAAGTGGTGTATTACCATCATTGTTTCTAGTCATTGGGTCACAGCGTTGTTTGTTGATTAAGTACGTTACCACTTTCAGATGACTGTTTTTAGCAGCATAGTGTAGTGGAGTGTTTCCATAATTGTCTCTACAGTTGGTGTCACACTTATACTTTGTTATCAAGGTAATAATGATATCCTTCCAGCCATTGTGAGCAGCCAGGTGGAGCAGAGTGACCAGTCTAGTATGCCACATCATACCTGGTATTGAGTATGGTGTTGTCATGATGTCAGCTGGTTGTTGTATTTGTGGTAGCAGTCTCTCAGCATCTTGTTTGTTACCTATTACGAATGCTTCCAAACATTTACTCTCAGCAGACATTATCACCTAGCTGACCTCTGTTATTACTATGACTCATGTATTACCATATAAAGTACATTGTGTAATAGTATATTTAGCTATTTCCTTATTTAGTTTGTACTAAGTTTAGCATTATTTTACTGACCAACTGTGTCTGAGGATGTGCAATTTTGCAATGCAAAATTAATATAAGACATTTTACTGGAACATAAGGAAAATATGGTGCATATAAAGTTATTAGATACATAATTTGAACACGTTATAGTGTATTTCTTTTGGAAGGAGCTATCTCTACGTACTGAAACCTAATAAGAACAAGTAAAGTAAAAAAGTTTTAATAAAAAAACTAAAAAGTGTAGGGATGACGCTTGCAAAAGTAAAGGAACAAGATGGGATGATGCTTGCAAAAGTAAAGGAACAAGATGGGATGATGCTTGCAAAAGTAAAGGAACAAGATGGGATGATGCTTGCAAAAGTAAAGGAACAAGATGGGATGATGATGCTTGCAAAAGTAAAGGAACAAGATGGGATGATGCTTGCAAAAGTAAAAGTCCCAAGTATCCCTACATCAGCGGCTTGCTGCGATGACATGCAACTGACAAATGTGGAATGCTCTTCCTATACCTTTTACAACCGTCAATTACTAAATCGGACTGCGTCCTCCAAACCATAGATACCTCTTTACAACTGTCAATTACTTCATCGGACTGCGTCCTCCTTCAAGCCGCTGATGTAGGGATACTTGGGACTTTTACTTTTGCAAGCATCATCCCATCTTGTTCCTTTACTTTTGCAAGCATCATCATCCCATCTTGTTCCTTTACTTTTGCAAGCATCATCCCATCTTGTTCCTTTACTTTTGCAAGCATCATCCCATCTTGTTCCTTTACTTTTGCAAGCATCATCCCATCTTGTTCCTTTACTTTTGCAAGCGTCATCCCTACACTTTTTAGTTTTTTTATTAAAACTTTTTTACTTTACTTGTTTTTGTTACTTTTTTGATCACTATCAGTTTGAACTTATTAGCTGTATTCTATGCTATAGCTTTTATTTCATTTTTACAACCCTGTGAGCAGCAGGTACTAGTCTAGTAGATCAGAAGGTACATAGCCTCTAGACAGCCGGAGAGTCAAGAAACATGGAATGTTTAAATGTTATTATCGGCAATCACAAGAATAATGAAAAGGTTTAAATTAGTTAGAGAGGTTGAGAGTATGAGTTGACAACATGATATTTCTTAGCACTGTGATGGATGAAGAAGAGACTAACACTAACAACTCAGTGGAACACTATGATGGCATGGCTAGTCTGTAGACTAGTCCCAGGCTTGCATGTTGATGTTGATATCACTATCACAGAGGCTTCTAGCTTTTTACAATGACCAATGTCCAGTTGTCAACAGCACAGGGGTCCTATGGGTATAGCTTACGCCGGGTAGTGTAAGAAACTAGTAGCCTATACCTTCAGTTACGGAGATCGGGTAGCAACACCGTCGTCCGGTTCGCGCCTGCCGTGGGTCATGATGTCAGCATAGAAAGATCAGTGTTACCCAGTGTATGGTATACTGCTTGTTCATACCTCTAGGCTCTAGCTTGCGCGCTGAAGCGCCCAGAGCAAAGAGAAAGCGAGAAACCGAGCTCAGTTTCAAAACTGATGTGGGCGGAGTCAATGATCAGCAGCGACAAGAGGGTTAATTAATGGAGTCGCCCTAACTGTCCAAAACGGTCCAAAAACCATGTTTTTCAAAGATTACTCGCTTCTGGAAGTGTTTGATGCCTATCTAAGAACTAAGTGCACTACCCCAGATATATATACATGCGATGGTGCAAGTTTGATAGTGATTCGTTCACTCAGGACAGCGCTAGGCTTGTCAAAAGAAGAAGAAGAAGAAGAAGAAGAAGAAGAAGAAAGAAGATGAACAATTCGCGTGGGCGGCGATTTTGTTTTACCACTTTAGAAACGCCTGCCAGCTTCGCCAAAGGTATTTTCATGCTCAAAACAATCGTCTGATCAATCCTAGATGTCTGGAATCTCGCTAAACGCTAAAACAGCGAAGATCTGCAACTTGCTCCCTGAGAGTCGCCATCTTGATTTTCGTCGTCAAGCAAGCAATCCCGGCGACTTTCATGGACTTCCTACAAGCGCTTACACTTCAGATTCCCTCAGAGATAGTTAAAATGCAATAGAAATGTATAACAGAAGAGATATGTGCGAAAACTAATTTTCACACATGAGTAGCCGCCATCTTAATTCGAGGTCATCCCTACATATCATTGCCTATCGGCAATGATAACTAGGGGTTGGTAAAATTAATTACTGCTACTGTCTGTATTCTTCGTGTGTCAGTGTTCGTGACATGCTCATCAAGAGTATGTAACTATCAACAAAAAATTAATATTGATCACCAACTTACTGTTGGAAATAACATGCAGAGGGATACAAAGCTTTAAACCGCTATTTTTAATGGTAAAAACTAAATGTAAGGCACGATAAATTTCTGCATGTACATCCTCATGTAACTCGAAGGCAAAGAGCACTATAAGGTGTATTACTCGAACCATTGTCATGCAGTCCTTTCGAAACAATCTTCTTTTCCATGCAGATCAAGTGACTTTTCTAGATTGTATTCCAAGACCTGTTTACAAAAAATAGCGCTATGAACTATAATAATTATTATTATTGACAATGCAAACAGCTGACCAGTTATTCCATTGTGAATATCATTACTATAGGACAGGGCTCACTAATTATACACAATAAATTCAGAATTTTTCACCTGACTTTACTATTGTGTAGCCAGTGTGTAACAAACTGTTTTCAACTAGTGTTACCTGCTTGTAGCTGAATAACTTACGGAGGGACTGATGAGACCTTTTTGAAATATTGCTCTTGTAGATTTTTAAAATGAATTACTAACAAACCTATTTTTGACTTGAGAAAAGTAACAAAAAGGCTTTCTCCTTGGCAAAGTCCTTCCCTTGCTGTACCGCGCTTTTATAGATCTGCAATCACTGCAAATCTGGTTCAAAATTGCTACAGAGTTCTTCATGAGGTCATCCGCAATTAACGGTTTATAGATTTTGTTGAAAGTCTCTAGTGAAGCAAGGACGTATGCTTCAGCATAGAATAGCGGTCAAGTAGAGAGGGAGAGATGAAGAGATGAGACATTCACATGTGGTGACAGCACTACACAGCTGGTGTTGGAGGTCGAGAATCTGACATTGCTGCATGTCTGTCGATGGGTCACAATATCGGTCAGTGTTGAGTAGAGAAGGCCTAGTTGTAGTCCAAGGTCCTTCCAGTCATTGAGATCACGAATCACAGCCAACACATCACACAGGTCATTCTCAGCTGTGAATGAAAAAAAAAGAACATTTAACTCAGGTCGACAACTCCTGTTGTACATTTGCTCTCACAGAGTGTTCAGATTTCATTATTATGCACTGGTATGTTAGATTTCACTGACTGTAACATAATGTAGATTTTGTTCTATTTGTTGTAGCAGTCTCTTTGCATCCCTTGTCTGAATGCTAATTCACATTCATCACTCTTTAGTTGTCTATTAACCTCGTACCCAGGCCTGCTTTGGCGGCTAATATTCTAGGCCTGGGTACGAGGCTAGTTATGCCTCGGTGGGCGGAGCCACGAGGCATACAGTAGTCGTGGTGTCAGTCAGTCAGTCAGTCTGTCTGTCGCAACGATTTCTCGTAGCTCGCTGAAAACTAATCGCTGAAAAAAGCAACACGGGTAGAAATCGATACTTGCTCGGATCTGAATTTTCAGAAGTTTGATTTTAAAGCTTAGTGCGTAAGTTACCGCGTGAATTGCTCACGGCTGGTTCGGTTTTGTAGCGCACGCTGAAAGTTAAGCTCTGAAACTAGCAATGCAAGTAGAACACGGTATTATCTCGCTTTAGAACATTGGAAAACTATATACGAAGCTTAGTTTGTGAGTTATGGCGTAATTTGCTCACTCGCGTTCGATCATGGCTGTTGCTGGCGATCTGGAGTTCTTCAAAGGCAAAGCTATCCACAGTTGACTGCCAAGAAGCTGATAGGTTAGAATTTTACTACAGCAATTGTGTAAGCAAGCTATGGACGCTGTCTCGCTCATGTGCTGTGCCCTGCACTCAAACTGAACATTATAGACACGCCCAGTTGAATTAGTGGTCAGCACTGATGGCTTCTGATTGCATAACTATTATACTGCATTGTGATTGCTGTACAGAAAGGTATAACAGCTGCAGTTTGTTGCTGTGCATGTGAAATGGTGTGAAATGGTTGCATTCCACCGAGGCATCTGCACCTTTGGTGCTTCATTGTCTCTGTGACTACTTTACTGTAGCTGTGGTGGTATAACTTTATTCAATTGGTGCATTGCCTTTTGTTAAAAACGATATCTATAACTACGTTGTGCAGTTATCTTTGGTATTTACTGTTATGTCCACAAACTAGTTGTTGTAGAAACTGTGTAGTGCTTTGATTTGACACAGGTCATTGGATTGTGTTACCATACCTGCTACATGTACACAGACTGTGACACTGCCAATTATTTTTACCATAAATCTATGCATACAAAGTTCATCAGATTTTCTTCCCCAACAGGATATTGATCCGGGAGAGGTTGCATGGAAAGGAGGGGCGGTGCTTAGTGTGCTGGACTCATGCCAGGAACTCTGGATCGAGAACCAGGACTGGGAACTGTTTGGTGTACGTCTGTTAAGAGAAAAAGCAGCTTTTGTATGGTAGAACTTACACGTCAAAACATAGTAGCACTAAGTAAATGTATTTGTATTTTTCATGTATAATTATAATACAAACGTTATACATGTTACAGAACTCATTTTTAACTTCCTTTGTGAAGGAAAGAAAGGAGGGGGTTATAGAGGAGGAAAGGGGTGAGAGGAATGGAAGAAAAGGAGGGGATTATAGAGGAGGAAAGGGTGAGAGGAATGGAAGAGAATGATTATAGCGGAGGAATTCGAAAGGTTGAGAGGAATGGAAGAGAAGGATTATAGAGGAGGGAAGGGTGAAGGGGATGGAAGAGAAGGAGGGGATCATAGAGGAGGAAGGGGTGAGTGGAAATATTATTGACTTGACCTGCCGCAAACATTAAAAAATTGTGCTCGTAGAAAGCAGGTCTTGTAAGATAGAACATATACTCAAAAAATAGCGTCACTAGGTATTATACATGTGTGTACATGTAGACATAATAATTTATAGTACAATAATAATAATTAGTAACAGTTAATCCAAGAAATATATGTTGCTGAACTCTTTTTGACATATTCTTCTTACTTCCTCTGTGAAGGAAGAGAGGGTGGAGGGAGGGAGGGAAGAGGGTGGAAGTAGAGAGAGAGTGGAGGGAAGAAGGGAGGAAGTAGAGAGAGGGTGAAGAGTGTGAGGGAGGGAAGAAGGGAGGAAGTAGAGAGAGGGTGGAGAAGGGAGGAAGTAGAGAGGGAGGAGGGAGGGAAGAAGGGAGGAAGTAGAGCGAGGGTGGAGAAGGGAGGAAGTAGAGAGAGGGAGGAGGGAGGGAAGAAGGGAGGAAGTAGAGAGAGTGTGGAGGGAAGAAGGGAGGAAGTAGAGAGAGAGTGTGGAGGGAGGGAGGGAGGGAGGAAGGAAGTAGAGAGAGGGTGAAGAGTGTGAGGGAGGAGTCGAGGAAGGGAGAGAGGAGGGAGGGAAGGGAGAAAGTAGAGAGAGGAAGGAAGTAGAGAGAGGGTGGAGGGAGAGAAAGAGAAAAAGGAGGCAAGGAGAGGGAGGAAATAGAGAGAGGAAGAGGAAAGAAGAAGAGTGATAAAATGATCATTATTGTGAAGTACATGTACAGTAGCACAGCTGAGGTAACAGAGTGTGAGGGATTGTATCTCACCATTCACTTCTTGAAAGTTAGTGTTTTTCTGTGTTATGAGTACAAAGAACTGTCTGTGCCCACACTTGCGAGCGACCAGCCAGTACTCTGCCATTGTTCTGATGACTGTCTCGCCTTCTTCAACCCTATAGACAGAGAAGAGGAAAATTCAGTGAGGGAATGGTTGCTGTTTGATCTCACGTGTCATATTCTGAGTTGATATTCTCCATTAGATGCATCATCTCAGGAGTGATGTATGCTGATGGTCGCCGTGACAACAGCGGACTCTTTACAGCTAGGTTCAATTCATTGAAATATATCACGCGAGTTTGTGTCTCCGAGCTAACTAAAAAGAGCATGAAGGAGTAATGTCGTATAGCTGAGTTGTATCTCTCTTACCTGGTTGTACCCTGGGGCAGCTTGCTGGTTGTACCCTGGGGGCGCTGGCTGCTGATATTCACGTGGTGCTTGCTGCTGCTGTTGGTAGCCATATTGTCCATCATCAGGTACATAGGGACAAGGCTGATTGTCTGTGTGAGAAATAAATGGTTATCAGAGAACTACAATGTAAACTGCTATGATAGTAGACAATAACAGAATGCCAAATGCAATGGTCAAGGGGCTCAAGTAAAGCTAGCTCACAAACGTCAGTTCCCAGTACACTCACTACTGTTACAGTGCTAAATGTAGTGATAATTCTTTAATCTCAGACAAAAGTGTTTGAATGTGGAATAGATTGTATCACGTAACTATAATACAGTACCATACAACCCTCTGAAATGAGGACACCATTAAAATAAGAATTTATATGGTATCACTCTGAACGCATAACAACGTGCAACCCCTGAGATAAGGACACACAGAGTCTGGACTGGTGTACCTGGTAGAGATGGATTTGGAGAGTTCCCATACTGTCTGTTGACCTGACAAAGAGATAAATGCGCAAAAATGACCAAGACAATCATGCAGCAACTTTATAGTGCATGCTGATCATGAAGTGAGTTCAAAAGATGCTTACGTTGCCGTTGGTTCCGACAAGAAGAGGTCTGGTCTCTGATGGAATGAAAAGTTTAGATTAGACTACAAGTACGTCTCTTCTTACCGGACATGGTTGAACAGCTACTTCTGGATTACTGATGAATCGACAGCAACCAGGTGATCGCCTCAAAGAAGGCGGGGCTGAGCATATTAGTTGAGCTCTGAGCAGGGCGCGGAGCAGGGGTTAATGTAGTGACACGCCCAACAGCGTGTTGTGAATTGAACTTGTGACTCGGTGTACAGCTGTAAGAAGATGCCTCGAAAAGACGCCAAAGCACACTCGGTGACCCCATCTATAGTAGAACACAATCAACCTTTCATAGCTGACGATCAGTCGGAACGTGTACGTTTTCAGTCTTATTTCCATCTCATGATCACTCTACTCTCTCTCCTCTCCTCTCTCTCTCAGCCATTCGATCAAGACCATGACTCCACTACAAACGAGACACCCGGTGTTATCATCCTCCATCCCGGCTCAAGCACCCTCCGGCTTGGTCTCTCTACTCAACTATCTCCCAATACTGTACCTCACCTCATCGCATACAGGAAAGAAGGGGCGCGGTCTCAAGAACAAAGGGCCACACCCACTTCAGCATTAGACATTGGACTGTCACTTAGATGCAACAATGGATTGACTGTAAGAATGTGTTTACATACAGTGGAACCTAAAGCAAATACCATTAATTTTATACTAATAAAAATTGAATACAGAGAGCTTGTCCTCTGGTCACATTATGTGGATTATATCAGTGGGATTCAGTATGTGTCCATTATAGATGGACGAGGGGTTCCACTTATATAGCAGTTATATATGAACAGATTTGACTTAGACTCTGGATGTCTTTGCGGTGCTTTTACAAAATGCGTCAGTCATGTTGCTTTGTATACAGCTAGTCATGTAGTACTCAGATACAATACTCTCCTCCTGTGTTTTCTGTTAGGCTGAGTTGGTAAGCCAGAGGGAGAGTGGACTGGAAGCCATTAGGGACAGCGTGGTGGAGGCAAGAGCAGGCAATGGAGTGATGGATGCAGAGAGTGACATTGACCAGGTAAGAAATAAAAAATTTTTTATTTTTTTAGTCTGTTAAAAAAATTATTAATTAATTTTAAAAGTTTATTTTTTCCCATTTAGCACTAAAAATTGTATTACCACACAAGAAATAAAAATAACTTTTTTATTATTTTTTATATTCTTGTATGTTCCTATGTGCAGTATGCAGCTCTCAATGCTCAGTCAAAGCGTGAACCGTGCTGTGAAGACGATGAAGTTCCTTCGTTATTTCAGTGGGCGGACATCAGCACTGACCCTCAATTTGTGATTGGGAATGAGGTAATACAATTACTTTGAGAAAAGGTATCACTATTACTAGTTTAACTATAGAATACTGAGTAACTTACAGCTGTGCTTCAAACATCAGAAAAACACAAAATAGCTGTAGAATGTACAAGTTTTTTTTCACTGAATAACTTATTCAGTGAAACAATAAGTTAATCCAAAACTTCAATTTCTAATTTTCGTGTATTGATCCTTGTTTGTGTTGTATTGAAAACAGATAAAGCTAATTTTTATTGAGCAATGCAAACCAAAATATTGCAAATAATGTCTGTGAATTATTAACCCTCTGTATTTGTCTCAGGCTCTTCATCTACCAGCTGGTGCTCCCTACCAGTTGTACAAGCCTCTCAGAAGAGCCAAGTTAAACGTGTCACCAACCATCTCTCGTACGTGTGTCCTCAACCAGCTGGAGGATCTGTGGGCCCGAGCTATTGAAGAGTGCCTCGACATCCCTCGAAGAGACTTCAAAGTATGTGTATGGGGCTACAGCAGATTTGTATGGAGAGTGAATAATTATGAGAATATTATGTATAGTGTAGAGATTATTTGCTGCGTCCATATTGTTAGCAGTGGAATCGTGGTAGTGTTTGCTGTAGCACTGAAACAATAATAATTTTCATGAAACTTTTTGATCCGAGGATCTTCATCATCCTCGGATAGAAACGTTTTATTATTATTGTTTCTGTGCTACAGCAAACACTACCACGATTCCACTCCTAACAATATTATGTGTTAAAATGGTTTTCCCTTCAAAAAAAAAAAGAATTATGGTATTCCTGTACAAGTGACAAATTATTGTTAAAAAATTCAGTCTCAGACTTAAGAAATTGTGTGAGCTTTATAAAGGCATGTGTTTCTATTAAGCGTTTCCACAACTTATTTGTTTGTTATGCAGTTCTACAGAGCTATTCTTCTAGTGCCTGATGTGATTGATAGAGCACTGCTCAGAGACTACATGAACCTAATGTTGAGCAGACTGGGATTTGAGGCTGCACTGATTCAACAGGTTAACAATTATTATTATGTACTAATTTATATTAGAGTATAGCTCAACCAATCAGATTTATTAGAGAAAAGCTGTAGACTCCATCCACGAATGGATGAACGGATAGAAATAGAAACCATCCATGAAACAGATAGACCACAGTTTGCTTAGTGAAAGTGCACTCATAGCCAGCCATAACATTGTTATTACAAGAACACTTAATGTGAGACTTGTACACTTGTGAGCGTGGTTGAATTCCAGAAATGAACCGTCTTTTTGCGTCAGAAAGCCACTAACAGACACAAAAGCGATGGAAGGACGGTAGGAGACAAGACAGAGTACCAGCAAGGTGTAACAAGACACGGAAACCGTTTAGCAACGCACTCTAGCTAAACTCGCCAGTGTTTTCCCATCACTAAACTATGGCTGTGTTCTTCACAAAACATTTGCGCAGCGTCCAAAATTCCCTGTTGGATAGCTATACTCTAATTAAGCCGGTTAGAGACCTCACCCAACGGGATCTACGCGGTATAGATCCCCTGGACTCGGTCTCTAACCTATACTAGATTATTTGACCTACATGACACAAGTGTTCTAAATGAATTACATAATTATCTATACTCATATCTACAATGAATTACAATGAATTACACTTAGGAATCAGTTTGTGCTACTTATGGGGCAGGCCTGAGCACGTCGTGTGTGATTGACGTTGGTGAAGAGCGCACCCACCTCTGCTGTGTGGAAGATGGAGTGTCTAACCCTCATACAAGGTGAGGTATTGTCACATTCAGAGCAATGACCTGTATCTGTGTCTCGATCAGATTGACTGTCTCGTATGGTGGTAGCAGCATCACGAAGCTGTTCTACTATCTACTACAGAGAGTAAGTATAGCAGCTACATGCACTTGTAGTGAAATAACTAGTGCTATCCGGTCACTAAAAGGATAGCATCCATGTATGATTGTACACTCTGTTATCTGATCAATTTGAAAGAGAGTCAGTGTAAATTCTCCTTTCACTTGATACATTTCAAAGCGCAGTTTTCATTTACATGTAAATACATTTTTACAAGTACCATAGGGCTATTAGGTATTATTAATTTTTAGTACCTTAGTAGCCTTACTATTACTATTATTAGCAGGTACTAATTTTAGCGAATTTAAGTGCTAAAAATGCATTACATGGTTTAGAAATTTTAAGGAAACGTTAAAATTAGTACTCGCCAATTCAATGATTTTGCAAAATCGCTAACTTTTGTACCCGCCAGTAATAGTGACCTTAACGTACTTCATTGCGATACTTTTCCTCGACTTATTAGGTTAATTTTCCTTACAAAGACTGTTCTGAGGAGAGCGCATTGGACTTTCTTCTCTTACAGCAACTTAAGGAGAGGTATTGCCATTACGACATGGTTAGCCCTGAGCTGGTTACCTTGTCCCTCTCGTGATGATCTTGTCTCTTCTTAGACAGTGTGGGGCATTGCAGAAGAGCAGTTGATAGTTCCTTATATGGGTGTAGGCGGAGTCAAATACAAGGTGTGGTTTGCAGATGAACTTGTCTATGCTCCGATGGTAAGTGGGCGGGGTCTCTGTTGTTATAGCGATATCATCAAGAGTTTATAATGAACAGAGAGTATCGCACTCCAATTGGTCCATCACGGAGACTCTCGGGAAAGTAACGTGACCAGCACGCGAGCAAATGACGTCCGCAAATAATTAATTTTATAACGTGACGTAACAATGCATACTCTAATGCGGCTGGCAAGTGCGGCTGTTCGTGAAGTAGATCCAGCAGGAGGATGTAAATGCCAAACTTTAGAGTCGATGATAAGCTTATGTCCTTTCGTTACTGTGTATCCCACCCGAAAATTAAGCCAATCGCCATATTCTTTGTCTCCAGCAGTACTTAAAGCGTTAATGAAGCTGTCCACTGGTAAACTAGCTGGTCGTTTTGCCTGCGGAGTTCCATGAAACTCGTGATCGCTTGCTGCTGCTCGCTTCACGTCGATGCTAAGGCTTGCACATGCAGGTCGCTGGGCGTGCCTAGCCTGCATGCATTACGTAGGCAAAATCGACAAGTATTGAACAACGTCAGAACACGTAATAGCGCTCGCGTGCTGGTCACGTTACTTTCCCGAGAGTCTCCGTGATGGACCAATTGGAGTGCGATACTCTCTGTTCATTATAAACTCTTGATATCATTGATTGTTTACAGGGTGTGTTTCATCCTGCTACGTTCTGTCTTCAAGATGACCGGCAGTTGATGACTGGACAGCCGACACAGACAGCTCTACTGGAGGATATATTCGATGAGACAAACTGGACATCAGAACAAGTGAGTTAGACAATGCACTGGGGGAGCACTGCCTGTGCTTTTGACTGCCTTGCACAAGTCCGTACTCTTACCCCGGGTGCATTGCACTACTTACTGGCTCTACCAGTGACCCTCTGTGAGGTAGCTAGACACTGCTTAGTGCACAGGTGTCCTGGCTCTACCAGTGACTCTCTGTGAGGCAGCTAGACACTGCTTAGTGCACAGGTGTCCCAGGCGCGTGTCCAGGAATGAGGAAAGATAGGTGCGCGCGCGAAGCGCGCGCGCAAATTCTAATTAATATTCATTTATTCGTTAAAATACGTCATATTCGTCACTATTATCGTGGCGCACTGGATTTGTTCATCGCTGAACTAATGGAAAAACAGCCTTAACTACCTTAGAATGGGATTTTGGCAGCTGCTAAGCTTGTTTCAATAACAGTTATGATAAATTTATAGCCACAGTGTACTTTGATGCAATGAATAATTTAAAACTTCAATGCTGAGGGGGGTGCTAGAGCACCCGGAGCCCTATCGTGGACACGCGCCTGTGTCCTGGCTCTACCAGTGACCCTCTGTGAGGCAGCTAGACACTGCTTAGTGCACAGGTGTCCTGGCTCTACCAGTGACCCTCTGTGAGGCAGCTAGACACTGCTTAGTGCACAGGTGTCCTGGCTCTACCAGTGACCCTCTGTGAGGCAGCTAGACACAGCTTAGTGCTCATGTGTTTTGCCAGTGACCCTCTGTGGAGTAACTAGATTTTATTGTGTGATTGTAATAACAGTTTTGTTTTACAGGCCCAGCAGTCTAAATCAGGAACAGTGAGCAGTGGAGGTGTAGAGGGCGGCAATGGAGACCTCACAGAGGCTTGCAGGAGACTATCCAGTATTCCTGACGGCACCATATTGTCACTGGATCAGGCAGTCAACTTCAGCATTGATTGCTCATGTTAGCAAAATCCTCAACCGTCCCTTTTCTCCTTTTTATAGTTCTTGCCTTGTTCTGTATAGCTGGTAACTCTTGTGAGGTTAACTTTTGTTCCACCTGTCTACCAGAATGACATTTTGTGCCTATGAAAATTTAGCCTAACACTTTACAATAGAATAGCACATGCTTTGTGAGAGCTTACAATGGAAACACTGTATACTTCAAGCCAGTAGTACGTGATCAGGCTCGGTGGCTACCAAATCCAGAGGGAGTTTTATCTGGAAAGCATCCAGGTGTGGTTTGCTTCGCTGACTAAGAACAAAAATGAACTCACGAAATTTTGTCTTGCGTGTCAAAAGTGAATATTTGAACCTCACAAAATATACCAGATATAATTTACTCTATAGGGTGGTGTACTTGACAATTTTTCCCCCTTCTCACAGCTTCAGATGAGATGAGGAAGAAGCTGTACGGTAGTGTGTTGTTGATCGGCGGAGGTCTCTCCTATCCAGGAGCAGCCACCATGCTGCAGCAATGCTTGGAGGCATCTCTCTCTCAACTCAACAAAGGAGTCGGCTCTGTAGTGGAGGTCTGCTCCAGCCCCAGGGTAGGAAATTACTTACTTGCAATGAAATTCTGTAATTGGATTGATCAATTAGCAGTGTCTACATTTCAAACCTCTAATTAACCACGTCATTAATAACCACAACATCTAAAAACGCATGTGGGTTTACACTGCTGTTGTTCAAAACTACACTGCTGTTTGACTCTGGTGACTTCTCTGGGCTCTTAAGCGCTAAGCGCAGGTATGATCTAAACACCTTAGACGATAGATTCTCGGTGTCTATGAATGTAGCTAACCTTAGAATGTCTAAGCTTTCGGTTTCTGCAGCCCGTACACACTGAGAATCCGTCATCTAACCCATATTTGGGTTGTCCTAACCAACCATGGGCTCATCTTCACCGTACCTATACATGTATGCATTAAAATTGGTCTTTCGCAAAGCCAGACTGGGTACATTGTTTTGCTAATCAATTTTGGAATAGTGAATTTCACGTCAGTTGCATTGAACTATAGTGCTGTGTGTGAACCCTGATAGATCTGTCATGAATCTTACATAATTCATTACAGATAATTGTGCGCCAGTAAAATGTCGTGTATGAATTCCTCGAGGCGCACAACTTTGATGTGATTCAGTGGCTTGGAGGAGGGTTTCTTAGTAAAATAGGTGGACCCACTTGTGTGCTTACAAATTTTTGAAAAGCACGCCCACATCTGGTCAAAACCCTGTTTTTTTCAAAATGGTGTATTTGAATTCTTTTTCTGATTTTTCACTTGTTAGTTTAGCTAAGTGCTAGCAGTGGTGAATGTGGGGAAACCCCCATAGTTATGATTGTGTAATAATTTTGTCAGCTATATCATGTTCTCTTATCCGGTTCAGAGCAGCTTTTAACACACTCCACGAAGGGTTCCCCTTCTGTGAGACATTGTCTTGTTGTTGCAGCCATGCCAAGACCATGTACATCTTGCAGTTATCTATCCTCCCTCGTTGCTCGTGGTCTATCATCTCCAGAGTGGATGAGAGCAAGCCTAGCTGTAGTCCAAGCTCTTTCCATTTGACGAGATCTTGAATCACAGTCAACACATCCACTAGGTCATTCTCAGCTATAAAGAGTAAAAAATATGATGGGACTTTCTTTTACATCATTGTAACTCACTGAGTGTTCTATCTAGGTCTCCACTAACTCCAGCAGCAGCTGTGGGTAGCTGTGCATCAGTAGCTGTGGGTAGCTGTGTATCAGTAGCTGTGGGTAGCTGTGTATCAGTAGCTGTGGGTAGCTGTGTATCAGTAGCTGTGGGTAGCTGTGTATCAGTAGCTGTATGTAGTTGTACGTCACTTGCTGGGTAGTGAATGATGTCCTCCTCCTTCAGTTCAGCTACCTCCTGTACACACCAGAGAAACATACCATCACATGCTACAGTACAGCCTGCACACTGCAACTCACCAGAGGGTTTCTGCCAGCAAATATACTGTGCTTGTTGACACACTCTCTGAGCTCCTTGTGGTCTCGTGGCTTCTGGTGGGGCAGCTGGCAGTACCTGAGTACCTCCTGGAGGAGAGGATCAGGAACAGGCTTGGTAGCCATGCTTTGGTTGAAGAGCTGGCACACAGAGGAGGGTTGCAAGAGGTAGTAAGACTCACACGATAGAGCCTCATCTGTTGAGTACTCGTTTGTTCCTTCATTTTGATCCAAAAGAAGCTTGTGACGAAGAAGCATCGACCTAGCTACTGTAGGTAGATCAAATAGGTCAGTGTCAGGCAAGGCATCAAAGGGATAGCGGTCGAGTAGAGAGGGAGAGATGAGACATTCACTTGTGGTGACAGCACTACACAGCTGGTGTTGGAGGTCGAGGATCATTCTGATGACATTGCTGCAGGTCTGTGCTGCTTCTCTAGTCTTCTCAGACACCAGCACAATGACCCATCGATTGAGGTCTATAATCTCTACTATAGTGGACACTCCAGAGACGCTCTTCCAGCAGATTCCATTTCTCCACACCATGCACTGTCGCTCGAGACCATGCAGAGAGGGGGGAAGAGAACGTTTTTTGCTGGCCAAAGGAAATGTGAATGCAAGTCGAAGGAGAAGAACATGTAGGAAACGTTTGCTGAAAAACTGGTGAGGGTCACTGCACCCCAGACACCAGCCAAACCTTGGAGAGGGGAGGTCACCAGGTCGATGTTCTTTAATAAGACTTGGGAAGAAGAGATGTCTGGCTCCTGGTGGAGGAGAAACTGAGGCTTTGAGGTTAGTGGCTTGAAGTGCTGAGAGATCCACTGGATGACAGAACTCCATATTCTCGAGACATCCCACCAGCATCTCTGAGCTGTACTGTGGGAAAAAATCCTCAAGGGTCGCAATGGGCACTATACCAGTGTTACTGGCAAATTGACGATACTGCTTGAAATTGTCGGGAGCAAATAGTGTTCCATTGACCTCTCTCAGCAAGGCCTCTTTCTCTACCACCACCCAGCTAGACTGGGGATGCTCCTGGTTCTGCACAAACAAGATGAGGCCTTTGTCACAGAGAGATGTCAGTGATTCCATGAGCAAGCTATATTTGTCGGAGTAATCATTCTCTGATTCGAGAGCTAAGGCCAGCTCATGCAGTGTGCAGCTTGTCTTCTCGAGCTTTGTACGAAGAAAAGCATACAACACGTGACAGTACAAACTCATGCTGGGCTGAGATGATAGTAAGGCTTGTTGGCTGGTTGAGAGGAGAGAGCGGAAATAGCGTGCTTCTTTTGTTTTCGACAGCCGACAGTCCATGCTTACAAATCCTCTGCACGTCAGTTGCTTCGCTCTACTCTCTGCTATGCTCTCCACTAGTGAGCTCTTCTCTTTTAGCTCTTGTGATGACTTAACCAGGTCAGCATGGCTGCCAACAATGATGACATGTGATGATCCCTGGGCTGAGCTGCAGGCGTTCTCTATGAAACTGATCCAGTAGTGTATGGACTCACTGATCTTGTCCATACTCTGGCTTAGGTCTACGATATAAACAAAGATAGCGGCAGAATTCCTCATGATGCGTTCCAGTACAGCAGCATGACTAGAGTAGTACTCTTGTTGTCCTGCGAAATCATATATTACCATGTTACCAACTTTGTTGACCTTGCTCTCAACATGGAGAGGTTTGATTCCAGCAGTGAGGCATTCTACATCTGGAACACGACCTGATGAAAAGAAGCCAGCTTTGTTAGCTAAGAGAAGAATGAGTTGAGATATGGTGGTCTTGCCTGCTCCACTGTATCCAGTTAGGATGACTTTAGTGTATGTGTGCACAGGAAAGTCTCTCTTGCATTGTCTAAATGACTCAAACAATTTGAGTAGATGATAACTGTTATGCTGTCTACTAGCTCTTTCTACTGGAGTCTCGTCATAGTTGTTCTTAGCCAGTGGGTCTACTTTACTAATGGATAATAAGTATTGCACTGTTTGGGCATAGCTGTTACTGCAAGCAATGTGAAGTGGTGTATCACCATTATTGTCTTTAGTCATTGGGTCACAGTGTTGTTCATTGACTAAGTAATGGACAATGTCGACGTGACCATGTGCACAAGCAATGTGAAGTGGTGTATTACCATAATTGTCTCTAGTCATTGGGTCACAGTGTTGTTTGTTGATTAAGTACCTTACCACCTCCAGGTGATTGTTTTCAGTAGCATAGTGTAGTGGAGTGGATCCATGAGAGTCCTTACAGTTGGTTTCACACCCATGTTTTGTTATTAGTTCAATGATGATATCCATCCAGCCATGGGTAGCTGCCAGGTGGAGCAGAGGTAGTATAGTCCCATAATTACTATACATTGGAATATCGTAATACTTGTTCTTAGCCAGTGGGTCTACTTTACCAGTAGATAATAAATATCTTACAATATCAGCTCTACCATATTTACAAGCAATGTGAAGTGGTGTATTACTATCATTGTCTCTAGTCATTGAGGCACAGTGTCGCTCATTGACGAAGTACTGGACGATGTTGAAGTGACCATTTTGACAAGCAATGTGAAGTGGTGTATTACCATCATTGTCTCTAGTCATTGGGTCACAGTGATGTTTGTTGATTAAGTACGTTACCACTTCCAGATGACCGTTTTTAGCAGCATAGTGCAGTGGAGTGAGTCCATCAGTGTCACTACAGTCGGTGTAACACTTGTACTTTGTTATTAAGGTAATGATGATATCCATCCAGCCATTGTAAGCAGCCAGGTGGAGCAGAGTGACCAGTCTAGTACCCCACATCATACCTGGTATTGAGTATGGTGTTTTCGTGATGTCAGCTGGTTGTTGTATTTGTGGTAGCAGTCTCTCGGCATCTTGTTTGTTACCTGTTTCGAATGCTTCCAAGCATATCCTCTTTGCAGACATTGTTACCTAGCTTATCTCTGTTATTACTATGACATAATGTATTACCATATTATAAAGTATTATGTGTAATAGTAAATTTAGCCTTATCCTTATTAGCTTGTACTAAGTTTAGCATTTATTGACTAACTGTGTCTGTGTGGAATGTGTGTAATCATAGATTATATACTATGTAACCTGGATATGAAACTCTATTTTGAAACCATGCGCATTATTTTACTTTTTAATGTAACTATGCAAGGATTTACAATGTAGCTAACCTTGGAACGTCTAAACTTCGGTATTCGCAATGATCCAAAGCCCATAGACACCGAGAATTCGTCGTCTAACCTATATTTGGGTTGTCCTAACTCCTAACCAAGTATGGTTCTTCAATTCACCATACCTTATGTATTAAAATTGGTCTTTCGCAAAGCCAGACTGAGTACAATGTCTTGCTAATCCATTTTGGAATAGTGAATTTCACGTCAGTTGCATTGAACTACTATAATGCTGTGTGTGGACCATGATAGATCTGACATGAATCTTGCATAATTCATTACAGGTCAATGATTGTGCGTCAGTAAAATTTTGTGTATGAAAATTTTCGCATTCCTCGAGGTGCACAACTTTCATGTAATTGTCATTCATTTTATAATAAAGCACTAAATTTTTGCACACAAAACCTTGATCTGGACAAAATGTGAAACTTTGCATACAATAGTGTCTCAGTAAAATTAATGTCTTGGTATAAAAAATTATTATTATGCCTTGGTGGGCGGAGCCACGAGGCATACAGTAGTCGTGTTGTCATTCATTCTGTCTGTCTGTCTGTCAGTCTGTCGCAACGATTTCTCGTAGCTCGCTGAAAACTAATCGCTGAAAAAAGCAACACGGGTAGAAATCGATACTTGCTCGGATTTGAATTTTCAGAAGTTTGATTTTAAAGCTTAGTGCGTAAGTTACCGCGTGAATTGCTCACGGCTGGCTTAGTTTTGTAGCGCACACTGAAAGTTAAGCTCTGAAACTAGCAATGCAAGTAGTACACGGTATTATCTCGCTCTAGAACATGTGAAAACTTTATACGAAGCTTTGTTCGTGAGTTATGGCGCAATTTGCTCACCGGCTCGCCATCGAGCTGTTGCTGGCGATCTGGAAAGGCAAAGCTATCCACAGTTGACTACCTAGAAGCTTATAGGTTAGAATTTCACTACAGGACAGCAGCACAGGTCCAGAGAAATTGTGTGAGCAAGCTATGGAAGCTATCTAGTATGCATGGGCTGTACTGAACATGTAGACACGCCCAGTTGAATTGTGGTCAGCACTGATTGGCTTCTGATTGCATAACTAAAGCACTGAATTGTGATTGCTGTACAGAAATCCTGTATACATGCATCTGCTGTTGCTGTGTTTGTGGAATGGTGGATAGTTGTGTTTGTGGATAATGTGTCATTCCACCGAGGCATCTGCACCTTTGGTGCTTCATGAATGAAGGTGACTGGGTCTTGGTTCCTCTTCCTGGTCCTGTATGAGAGGGACAACACACACTCACAATGATGAGTACTAGTCACAACTCACCATCAGTTGCTGTGGATCCTGTCAGCTGTCTCATGCTCTCCCATTTGCTTCAGCGCAGCTCTCAACACACTCCATGAAGGGACTCCCTTCTGTAAGACATTGTCCTGTTGCTGCAGCCATGCTGAGAGCATGGCCATTATACTAAGTGTTATTCTGCCTCGCTGCTCAAGGTCTATCCTCTCCAGTGAGGGGTAGAGAAGGCCTAGTTGTAGTCCAAGCTCCTTCCAATTATTGATATCACGAACAACAGCCAATACATCAACTAGATCTCCAGTACCTGATGTATAAAATAGCATGCATAGACATCGGCTTCTCATCACATAGTAACTCACCAAGTGTTCTTGAAAGGTCTCCACCAACTCCTACAGCAGCAGTGCGTAACTTACCACTGATGATATCCTCTTCCTTTAGCTCAGCTACCTCCTGTAGAAGCATACCATCACATGCTACAGCACAGCCTACACACTGCAACTCACCAGAGGGTTTCTACCGGCTAATATGCTGTGCTTGTTGACACACTCTCTGAGCTCCTTGTGGTCTCGTGGCTTCTGGTGGAGTAGCTGAAAGTACCTGAGTACCTCCTGGAGGAGAGGATCAGGAACAGGCTTGGTAGCCATGCTTTGGTTGAAGAGCTGGCACACAGAGGAGGGTTGCAAGAGGTAGTAAGGCTCACACGATAGAGCCTCATCTGTTGAGTACTCGTTTATTCCTTCATTTCGATCCAAAAGAAGCTTGTGACGAAGAAGCATCGACCTAGCTACTGTAGGTAGATCAAATAGGTCAGTGTCGGGCAAGGCATCAAAGGGATAGCGGTCGAGTAGAGAGGGAGAGATGAGACATTCACATGTGGTGACAGTACTACACAGCTGGTGTTGGAGGTCGAGTATCATCTTGATGATACTGCTGCAGGTATGTGCTGCTTCTCTGGTATTCTCAGACACCAGCACAATGACCCATCGATTGAGGTCTACAATCTCTACTATAGTGGACACTCCAGAGACACTCTTCCAGCAGATTCCATTTCTCCACACCTTACACTGTCGCTCGAGACCATGCAGAGAGGGGGGAAGAGAACGTTTTTTGCTGCCCAAAGGAAATGTGAATGCAAGTCGAAGGATGAGAACATGTAGGAAACGACTGCTGAAAAACTGGTGAGGGTCACTGCACCCCAGACACCAGCCAAACCTTGGAGAGGGGAGGTCACCAGGTTGATTTTCTTTAACAAGACTTGGGAAAAAGAGATGTCTGGTTCCTGGTGGAGGAGAAACTGAGGCTTTGAGGTTAGTGGCTTGAAGTGCTGAGAGGTCCACCGGATGACAGAACTCCATATTCTCGAGACAGCCCACTGAGCTGTACTGTGGGAACAACTCCTCAAGGGTCGCAATGGGTACTATACCAGTGTCACTGGCAACTTGGCGATACTGTTTGAAATTGTCGGGAGCAAATAGTGTTCCATTGACCTCTCTCAGCAAGGTCTCTTTCTCTACCACCACCCAGCTAGACAGGGGATGCTCCTGGTTCTGCACAAACAAGATGAGGCCTTTGTCACAGAGAGATGTCAGTGATTCCGTGAGCAAGCTATAATTGTCGGAGTAATCATTCTCTAAAATGAGGGCAAATATCATCTCTTGCAGTGTGCAGCTTGTCTTCTCGAGCTTTGTACGAAGAAAAGCATACAACACGTGACAGTACAAACTCATGCTGGGCTGGAATGATAGTATGGCTTGTTGGCTGGTTGAGAGGAGAGAACGGAAATTACGTGCTTCTTTTGTTTTCGACAGCCGACAGTCCATGCTTACAAATCCTCTGCAAGTCTGTTGCTTCACTCTATTCTCTGCTATGCTCTCCACTAGCAAGCTCTTCTCCTTCAGCTCTTGTGATGACTTGACCAGGTCAGCATGGCTGCCAACAATGATGACGTGTGATGATCCCTGGGCTGAGCTGCAGGCGTTCTCTATGAAACTGATCCAGTAGTGTATGGACTCACTGATCTTTTCCATACACTGGCTCAGGTCTATGATGCAAACAAAGATAGCGGCAGAATTCCTCATGATGCGTTCCAGTACAGCAGCATGACTAGAGTAGTACTCTTGTTGTCCTGCGAAATCATATAATACCATGTTACCAACTTCTTTGACCTTGCTCTCAACGTGGAGAGGTATGATTCCAGCAGTGAGGCATTCTACATCAGTAACACGACCTGATGAAAAGAAGCCAGCTTTGTTAGCTAGGAGAAGAATGAGTTGAGATATGGTGGTCTTGCCTGCTCCACTGTATCCAGTTAGGATGACTTTAGTGTATGTGTGCACAGGAAAGTCTCTCTTGCATTGTCTAAATGACTCAAACAATTTGAGTAGATGATAACTGTTATCACTTCTAATAGCTTCTTCTACTGGAGTCACATCATACTTGTTCTTAGCCAGTGGGTCTACTTTACCAGTGGATAATAAGTATTGTACAGTTTGGGTATCGCCATTACTGCAAGCAATGTGAAGTGGTGTATTACCATAGTCGTTTACAGTCATTGGGTCACAGTGTCGCTCATCGATGAAGTACTGGACGATGTTGAAGTGACTATGGTAACAGGCAGTGTGAAGTGGTGTATTACCATCATTGTCTCTAGTCTTTGGGTCACAGTGTTGTTCATTGATGAAGTACTGGACGATGTTGACGTGACCATGTTGACAAGCAATGTGAAGTGGCGTGTCACCATGATTGCGGTCTCTAGTCATTGGGTCACAATGTTTTTTTTTGATTAAGTACCCTACCACTTTCAGATGACCGTTTTTAGCAGCATAGTGTAATGGAGTGCATCCATGAGAGTCCTTACAGTTGGTGTCACATCCGTATTTTGTTATTAGTTTGATTATGATATTCATCCAGCCCTCGGTAGCTGCCAGGTGGAGCAGAGGTAGTCTGGTCCCATTATCATTGTACATTGGAATATCGTAATACTTGTTCTCAGCCAGTGGGTTTACTTTACCAGTAGACAATAAATATCGCACAATTTCATCTCTACCATTGTTACAAGCAATGTGAAGTGGTGTATTACCATCATTGTCTCTAGTCATTGGGTCACAGTGTTGTTCATTGATTAAGTATGTTAACACTTCCAAATGACCGTTTTTAGCAGCATGGTGTAGTGGAGTGTGTCCATCAGTATCTCTAAAGTTGGTGTCACACTTATACTTTGTTATCAAGTTAATGATGATATCCTTCCAGCCATAGTAAGCAGCCAGGTGGAGCAGAGTGACCAGCCACAATATACTTTCTAGTGTTAATGTCCTGATGTCAGCTGGTTGTTGTATTTGTGGTAGCAGTATCTCGGCATCTTGTTTGTTACCTTTTCTGAATGCTTCCAAACATTTACTCTCAGCAGACATTGTTACCAGCTGATCTCTGTTGTTACTGTGACTTAATGTATTACCATATAAAGTATAATTGTATAATAGTATATTTAGCTATTTCTTTATTTATATAATAGTATATTTAGCTATTTCTTTATTTAGCCTGTACTAAGTTTAGCATGATTTTACTGTGTGAGGAATGTGTGTAACAACCATCTCATTTGCAATGCATGCATGTTACTGGAATACAAAGAAAACTTGTTGCACATAAAGTTATAAGATACACATTGATGTGTATATTAGGCGTTTTTTAGCAGTGAAGGAGCTATATCCCTACGTACTGAAACCTGGAACCAGAACTAGCTACATTGTAAATTACTGCTAGATCGTATTCTTTGTCTGTCAGTGTTCTGTGACAGGCTCATCAAGACTATTGAACTATCAACAAAAATATTGATCACCAACTTGCTCTTGGAAATAATATGCAGATGGGATACAAAGCTTTAAAATGCATTTTAATAGTAAAAACTAAATGTATACAATAATAAGGTACGATAAAAGGTACGATAAATATAAAATTAATATCTTTACATATGTAACACGAAGGCAAAGAGCACTGATATCACACGAACCATTGTCATGCAGTCCTTTTGAAATAATTCCTTGCAGATCAAGTGACTTTCTAGACTGTATTCCAAGACCTAGCTGTTTACAAAAATAATGCTGTAATAATATACACAATAAATTCAGAATTTTTCACTTCGCTATTGTGTATAGCAAACTGTTTTTAACTAGTGTTACCTGTTTGTAGATGAACAACGAGTGATTAGCCCTTTTTGAAATTTTGCTCTTGTAGATTTTAAAATGAATTACTAGCAAATCTATTTGCGACTTCAGAAAAGTAACTAAAAAGTCTTTCTCCTTGGCAAAGTCTTTGCCTTGCCGTACCGCACTTTTATAGACCTGCAAATCTGGTTCAAAAATTGCTACGTAGCTCTTCCTGAGGTCATCCGCAATTAACGGTTTACATGTTTTGTTGTAAGCCGCTAGTGAAGCAACGACGTATGATAACATGCTTCAGCATGGAATAGCAGTCGAGTAGAGAGGGAGAGATGAGACATGAGACATGTGGTGACAGCACTACTCAGCTGGTGTTGGAGGTCGAGAATCTGACATTGCTGCATGTCTGTCGATAGGTCACAATATTGGTCAGTGTTGAGTAGAGAAGGCCTAGTTGTAGTCAAAGGTCCTTCCAGTTATTAGAGAGCCGTTCACGCCAAACGGCTGAACGTCAACGGCTGGTTCAGTGACGTCACCACTTATCTTGTAACTTGTGTGCACACGAAGAAGGCAATCTAGTCGTGTACGTATACAACATTGTAGCGCGCACAGTATTTTGTAGGTACACGTAAAACACAAAAACAGAAACCTATAGCATGTGCCTTTGTGCTAGCTTATAACTAACGTGCAGGAAAGCTAGACGAGAGAAGCGAGAAGTCTTTGAAAGCCATACGGGAAAACCAGGTGCCAGCCGTTGTAAACGGGAAAATTGAACGCGAGGCTGGGGTTAACGGTGGATCACGTGCTAATTTGTGACGTCAGCATTGCCAGACGTTTACCGTTAGTGCAAATAAACGTGTAACTAAAACTCTCTATTGATATCATATATCCCGTGTGTGGTCCAAAGGACAGCAACGGGTCATCGTGCGGGGCTCCCTTCTTCATGGCATTTTGCAAGTTATGGATTTGCGTCCTCCAGTTGTTCAGTCTTCTCTTGTAGCTTGCGTTCCTAATCCTCGATTAACGCATGAAGCTGTCCACGTCCACTCGCAACTGACACTCTGATGACTGTAACGTTTCGATCTGAGCCTCTACAGCATCCTTGAACTCACTTAAGGCCACCATACACTGAGCAACTTTTAGTCGGGCGACAAAAGTTTTTCGGTGTATGGTGCATAGTCACGCAGTCGCTAGTCGCCTGAAACATGTATGCGACATGTTGCGCGAAATAGAAACGATCCTATTTTCAGGCGACTTGTCGTACGAAACTTGCGACAAAGTTGCTTGCGACGAAGCGACAAAAGTTGCTCAGTGTATGGTGGCCTTTAGTTCGCGTCTTGCCACCTCAAGCTCCTCCTTTAGCTGTGTCTTGGTCTTCGCCGGCATTGTCCTTTTTCAGTGTACCGCCACGTGACACACAATGGCGAGCACAAGCTTACAGTCACGGCCTTTTCTTCCAGGACAACTCTTTAATCTCGGTGAGACCTCCAAGTGTGACGCTGCTGTGGACAACGTCAGAAATAGCTAACACGTGACACCGCTCAAAATGTTGATCAGTAGGTTCGAGAACACTTTCCACGTGTGTGCCCCAAATTTTCTTATTATTATTAACATACATAAACGCTTAAATACAGCAACATTACAGACTGGATACAATGTCTTGCTAATCCATTTTGGAATAGTGAATTTCACGTCAGTTGCATTGAACTATAGTGCTGTGTGTGAACCATGATAGATCTGACATGAATCTTACATAATAGTTCATTACAGATGATTGTGCGCCAGTAAAGTCGTGTATGACAATTTTCGCATTCCTCGAGGTGCACAACTTTCATGTAATTACCATAATTTTTATATTAAAGCTGTATTAAAGCACTAAATTTTTGCACACAAAATCTTGATCTTCACAAAATGTGAAAATGTCGCATACAATAGTGTCTCAGTAAAATTAATGAAGGTGATTGGGTCTTGGTTCCTCCTCTTGGTCCTGTATGAGAGGGACAACACACACTCACAATGATGAGTACTAGTCACAACTCACCATCAGTTGCTGTGGATCCTGTCAGCTGTCTCATGCTCTCCCATACTCTGCAGTGCAGCTCTCAACATGCTCCATTTAGGGACTCCCTTCTGTGAGACATTGTTTTGTTGCTGAAGCCATGCAGAGAGCATCTCTATCTTGCAGCTAGATATCCTGCCTCGCTGCTCAAGGTCTATTCTTTTCAGTGTTGAATAGAGAAGGCCTAGTCGTAGTCCAAGGTCTATCCAGTCGTTGAGATCATGAATCACAGCCAACACATCACACAGGTCATTCTCAGCTGTGAATAAAAACTGTTTAACACAGAGCAACTCTTCCTGTTGTACTCACTAAGTGTTCTAGAGACGTCACCACTAACACCAGCAGCAGCCGTGGTTAGCTGTGTATCAGTAGCTGTGTGACGGATGATATCCTCCTCATGATCAATCTCAGCCACCTCCTGTACACACCAGAGAAGCATACCATCACATGCTACAGTACAGCCTAGTACACACTGCAACTCACCAGAGGGTTTCTACCAGCAAAAATGCTGTGCTTGTTGACACACTCTCTAAGCTCCTTGTGGTCTCGTGGCTTCTGGTGGGGCAGCTGACAGTACCTGAGTACCTCCTGGAGGAGAGGATCAGGAACAGGCTGGCTAGCCATGCTTTGGTTGAAGAGCTGGCACACAGAGGAGGGTTGCAAGAGGTAGTAAGGCTCACACGATAGAGCCTCATCTGTTGAGTACTCGTTTGTTCCTTCATTTCGATCCAAAAGAAGCTTGTGACGAAGAAGCATCGATCTAGCTACTGTAGGTAGATCAAATAGGTCAGTGTCGGGCAAGGCATCAAAGGGATAGCGTTCGAGTAGAGAGGGAGAGATGAGACATTCACATGTGGTGACAGCACTACACAGCTGGTGTTGTAGGTCGAGAATCATCCTGATGACACTGCTGCAGGTATGTGCTGCTTCTCTGGTCTTCTCAGACACCAGCACAATGACCCAACGATTGAGGTCTACAATCTCTACTATAGTGGACACTCCAGAGACACTCTTCCAGTAGATTCCATTTCTCCACACCTTACACTGTCGCTCAAGACCATGCAGAGAGGGGGGAAGAGAACGTTTTTTGCTGCCCAAAGGAAATGTAAACGCAAGTCGAAGGAGAAGAACATGTAGGAAACGATTGCTGAAAAACTGGTGAGGGTCACTGCACCCCAGACACCAGCCAAACCTTGGGGAGGGGAGGTCACCAGGTCGATGTTCTTTAACCAGACTTGAGAAAAAAAGATGTCTTGCTCCTGGTGGAGGAGAAACTGAGGCTTTGAGGTTAGTGGCTTGAAGTGCTGAGAGATCCACTGGATTACAGAACTCCATATTCTCGAGACAGCCCACCAGCATCTCTGAGCTGTACTGTGGGAACAGCTCCTCAAGGGTCGCAATGGGTACTATACCAGTGTTACTGGCAACTTGACGATACTGCTTGAAAATGTCGGGAGCAAATAGTGTTCCATTGACCTCTCTCAGCAAGGCCTCTTTCTCTACCACCACCCAGCTAGACTGGGGATGCTCCTGGTTCTGCACAAACAAGATGAGCCCTTTGTCACTGAGAGATGTCAGTGATTCCGTGAGCAAGCTATAATTGTCGGAGTAATCATTCTCTAAAATGAGGGCAAAGGTCAGCTCTTGCAGTGTAAAGCTTGTCTTGAGCTTTGTACGAAGAAAAGCATACAACACGTGACAGTACAAACTCATGCTGGGCTGAGATGATAGTAAGGCTTGTTGACTGGTTGATAGGAGAGAGCGGAAATTACGTGCTTCTTTTGTTTTCGAAAGCCGACAGTCCATGCTTACAAATCCTCTGCATGTCAGTTGCTTCACTCTACTCTCTGCTATGCTCTCCACTAGTGAGCTCTTCTCATTTAGCTCTTGTGATGACTTGACCAGGTCAGCATGGCTGCCAACAATGATAACGTGTGATGATCCCTGGGCTGAGCTGCAGGCGTTCTCTATGAAACTCATCCAGTAGTGTAAGGACTCATTAATTTTGTCCATACTCTGACTCAGGTCTATGAGACAAACAAAGATAGCGGCAGAATTCCTCATGATGCGTTCCAGTACAGCAGCATGACTAGAGTAGTACTCTTGTTGTCCTGCGAAATCATATATTACCATGTTACCAACTTTGTTGACCTTGCTCTCAACATGGAGAGGTATGATTCCAGCAGTGAGCCATTCTACATCAGGAACACGACCTGATGATAGCCAAGAGAAGAAGCCAGTTTCGTTAGCTAAGAGGAGAATGAGTTGAGATATGGTGGTCTTGCCAGCACCACTGTATCCAGTTAGGATGACTTTAGTGTACGTGTGCACAGGAAAGTCTCTCTTGCATTGTCTAAATGACTCAAACCATTTGAGTAGATCATAACTGTTATAACTTCTACTAGCTTCTTCTACTGGAGTCACATTGTACTTGTTCTTAGCCAGTGGGTCTACTTTACCAGTGGATAATAAGTATCGCACAGTATCGACATTGCCGTTACTGCAAGCAATATGAAGTGGTGTATTACCATCATTGTCTCTAGTCATTGGATCACAGAGTTGTTCATTGACTAAGTACCTTACCACCTCCAGGTGATCGTTTTCAGTAGCACGGTGTAGTGCAGTGCATCCATGAGAGTCCTTACAGTTAGTGTCACACCCGTATTATCATTGCCGATCGGCAATGATATGTAGGGATGACCTCGAATTAAGATGGCGGCTACTCATGTTGAAAATGGGTTTTCGCACATATCTCTATTATTATACATCTATACTGCATTTTAACTATCTCTAAGTGACTCTGAAGTGTAAGCGCTTGTAGGACGTCTATTAAAGTCGCCGGGACTGCTTGCTTGACGACGAAAATCAAGACAGAGAGAATTTGCAGATCTTCGCTGTTATAGCGTTTCTCGAGATTCTAGACATCTAGGATTGATCAGACGATTGTTCTGAGCATGGAAATACCTTTGGCGAAGCTGGCAGACGTTTCTAAAGTGGTAAAACAAAATCTCCGCCCACGCGAATTGTTCATCTTCTTTCTTCTTCTTCTTCTTCTTCTTCTTCTTCTTCTTCTTTTGACAAGCCTAGCGCTGTCCTGAGTGAACAAATCACTATCAAACTTGCACCATCGCATGTGTATATATCTGGGGTAGTGCACTTAGTTCTTAGATAGGCATCAAACACTTCCAGAAGCGAGTAATCTTTGAAAAACATGGTTTTTGGACCGTTTTGGACTAGCGACTTAATTAATTAACCCTCTTGTCGCTACTGATCATTGACTCCGCCCACATCAGTTTTGAAACTGAGCTCGGTTCTCGCTTTCTCAGTGCTTTCTCTCTGCTCTGGGCGCTTCAGCGAGCAAGCTAGAGCCTAGAGGTATGAACAAGCAGTATACCATACCCTGGATAACACTGATCTGTCTATGCTGACATCATGACCCACGGTAGGCGCGAACCGGACGACGGTGATGATACCCGATCTCACTGAGCTATAGGCTACTAGTTTCTTACTCTACCAGGCGTAAGCTATACCCATAGGACCCCTGTGCTGTTGACAACTGGACATTGTTCATTGTAAAAAGCTAGAAGCCTCTGTGATCGTGATATCGACATCAACATGCAAGCCTGGGACTAGCTAGTCCACAGACTAGCCATGCCATCATAGTGTTCCACTGAGTTGTTAGTGTTAGTCTCTTCTTCATCCATCACAGTGCTAAGAAATATCATGTTGTCAACTCATACTCTCAACCTCTCTAACTAATTTAAACCTTTTCATTATTCTTGTGATTGCCGATAATAACATTCCGTGTTTCTTGACTCTCCAGCTGTCTAGAGGCTATGTACCGTCTGATCTACTAGACTAGTACCTGCTGCTCAAAGGGTTGTAAAAATGAAATAAAAGCTATAGCATAGAATACAGCTAATAAGTTCAAACTGATAGTGATCAAAAAAGTAACAGGAACAAGTAAAGTAAAAAAGTTTTAATAAAAAAACTAAAAAAGTGTAGGGATGACGCTTGCAAAAGTTAAGGAACAAGATGGGATGATACTTGCAAAAGTAAAGAAACAAGACTGGATGATGCTTGCAAAAGTAAAGGAACAAGACTGGATGATGCTTGCAAAAGTAAAGGAACAAGATGGGATGATGCTTGCAAAAGTAAAGGAACAAGATGGGATGATGCTTGCAAAAGTAAAGGAACAAGATGGAATAATGCTTGCAAATGTAAAAGTCCCAAGTATCCCTACATCAGCGGCTTGCTGCGACAACATGCAACTGACATTTATGGAATCCTCTTCCTATAGCTATACCTTTTACAACCGTCAATTACTTAATCGGACTGCGTCCTCCAAAACACAGATAGCTCTAGTTATTTACAATTGTTAATTACTTCATCGGACTGCGTCCTCCTTCAAGCCGCTGATGTAGGGATACTTGGGACTTTTACATTTGCAAGCATTATTCCATCTTGTTCCTTTACTTTTGCAAGCATCATCCCATCTTGTTCCTTTACTTTTGCAAGCATCATCCCATCTTGTTCCTTTACTTTTGCAAGCATCATCCAGTCTTGTTCCTTTACTTTTGCAAGCATCATCCAGTCTTGTTTCTTTACTTTTGCAAGTATCATCCCATCTTGTTCCTTAACTTTTGCAAGCGTCATCCCTACACTTTTTTAGTTTTTTTATTATTTTGTTATTAGTTCAATGAAGACATCCATCCAGCCATGGGCAGCTGCCAGGTGGAGCATAGGTAGTATAGTCCCATGATCATTGTACATTGGAATATCGTAATACTTGTTCTTAGCCAGTGGGTTTACTTTACCAGTAGATAATAAATGTCGCACAATATTAGCTTTTTTATTGTTACAAGCAGTGTGAAGTGGTGTATTACCATGACTATCTCCAGTCATTGGGTCACAGTGTCGCTCATTGACGAAGTAATGAACGATGTTGAAGTAACCATGGTGACAAGCAATGTGTAGTGGTGTATTACCATCATTGTCTCTAGTCATTAAGTCACACTGTTGTTCATTGACGAAGTACTGAACGATGTTGAAGTGACCATACCGACAAGCAATGTGAAGTGGTGTATTACCATCATTGTCTCCAGTCATTGGGTCACAGTGTTGTTCATTAACGAAGTACTGGACAATGTTGAAGTGACCATATCGACAAGCAATGTGAAATGGTGTGTCACCATGATTGTTTCTAGTCATTGGGTCACAGTGATAGATTAAGTACCTTACCACCTTCAGGTGATTTCCGATGACAGCATAATATAGTGGAGTGTGTCCATAAGTGTCTCTACAGTTGGTGTCACACTTATACTTTGTTATCAAGTCAAAGATGATATATATCCAGCCATTGTGAGCAGCCAGGTGGAGCAGAGTGACCAGTTTAGTATCCCACATCATACCTGGTATTGGGTCTAGCCTTGTCCTGATGTCAGCTGGTTGTTGTATTTGTGGTAGCAGTCTCTCGGCATCTTGTTTGTTACCTTTTTGGAATGCTTTCACGCATTTACTCTCAGCAGACATTGCTACTAGCTTATCTCTGTTATTACTATGACATAATGTATTACCATATAAAGTATAATGTGTAATAGTAAATTTAGCCTTATCCTTATTAGCTTGTACTAAGTTTAGCATTTACTGACTAACTGTGTCTGAGGAATTTGTGTAATCATAGATTATATACTACGTAACCTGGATATGAAACTCTATTTTGAAACCATGCGCATTATTATACTTTTTAATGTAATCATGCAGGGATTTACAATGTAGCTAACCTTGGAACGTCTAAACTTCGGTATTCGCAATGATCTAAAGTCCGTAGACACCGAGAATCCGTCATCTACCCTTTATTTGGGTTGTCCTAACCAACTCTTCCTGTTGTACTCACTGAGTGTTCTAGAGACGTCACCACTAACACCAGCAGCAGCCATGGTTAGCTGTACAGCAGTAGCTGTGTGATGGATGATGTCCTCCTCCTTGATATCAGCCACCTCCTGTACACACCAGAGAAGCATACCATCACATGCTATAAAAAAATTAAAAAGATTTCTATCGAAATCAAAAGGATGTAGTGATGAAAAAATCTACTACTGGTCCACAATGTAAACCAACAAGGAACAACCATGGAATGGTAACACGATTGACTTGCTAACAGACCATAGATCCCTACATCAGTGGCTGCTGTGGCTGACTATAGCTAGTTCAGCTAGTTGCTGTTGACTGACTCATGGCGTGCATTGAATTGAATTCAGCTTGTGACAAAAATATCGATCTTATGTACAGCCACTGATGTAGGGATCTATGGTCTGTTAGCAAGTCAATCGTGTTACCATTCCATGGTTGTTCCTTGTTGGTTTACATTGTGGACCAGTAGTAGATTTTTTCATCACTACATCCTTTTGATTTCGATAGAAATCTTTTTAATTTTTTGTTTGTGTCCTTTTTTTTTTTAGTGAAGTGCAGTTCAATATTATGCATTTACTGAGCCGTCTTTGTTCCACCATTAGTTTACTTTTACTGTTGTTGATGCCTTTTTTAATAATTATTACAGCTAAAAATTGATTGTCATATCAGCTCGCCTACGCATACATGCAGTGCACACGAGCCCCGCCCACACTTGTTTGTAGACACGGATGACAGGTTATAATAGTCTGGCAAGCGCAGAATAGTGATCCTACACGAGCTTACCGTTCTTCGAAGACTCCAGACAAATAAATTATGTGTTCTCTGTGATTGATACGGCGCAGCGATACTCAAGCTAGTGCTTGGTCACGTGCGCTAACAACTGCTTGGTCACGTGCGTATTGCGCAATCACAATAATGGCGTCTAACACTTAGCGGACAATGGATCACGATCGACAAGTCGCAGAATTTATATCGCCGTTTCGCTAAAAACGAAGTTCGAAAGGCACCTGCCAGGAGAATTTTACGACTGTTCGTGGGTGTTTTGGTCTCGGCACTGCTCGCATAAAGGCGCTAGGCGCGCTGAAGAAAGAAGAAGAAGAAAGAAGAAGACGAAGATGACGAAACTCGATTTTCACCGTTTCCAGGTTTGTCACTTTAGTAACAATTCCGAGCGATCTCCTTGCTACTGTAAGATGGGGCAACGCTAGAGAGCAGATCTAAGTGATTTTGGACGTTTAAAATTCATCACAAGGCGGAATATCAGCGTTTGAACGATAATACATTGTATGTAGCCGCCATCTTGTTTTTTTGTTCATCCCTA
Source organism: Haliclona indistincta (assembly GCA_964017065.1). Lineage (NCBI taxonomy): Eukaryota > Metazoa > Porifera > Demospongiae > Haplosclerida > Chalinidae > Haliclona > Haliclona indistincta. The sequence continues at coordinate 11,467,514 of OZ024787.1, read as the reverse complement.
CATAGGGAGTCACTACCGTGCCTCCCTAATTACAGCCTGCAATGTTTCTACCAGCAAATATACTGTGCTTGTTGACACGCTCTCTGAGCTCCTTGTGGTCTCGTGGCTTCTGCTGGGGCAGCTGGCAGTACCTGAGTACCTCCTGGAGGAGAGGATCAGGAACAGGCTGGATAGCCATGCTTTGATTGAAGAGCTGGCACACAGAGGAGGGTTACATCTGTTGAGTACTCGTTTGTTCCTTCATTTCGATCCAAAAGAAGCTTGTGACGAAGAAGCATCGACCTAGCTATACTGTAGGTAGATCAAATAGGTCAGTGTCGGGCAAGGCATCAAAGGGATAGCGGTCGAGTAGAGAGGGAGAGATGAGACATTCACATGTGGTGACAGCACTGCACAGCTGGTGTTGGAGGTCGAGAATCATTTTGATGACATTGCTGCATATCTGTGCTGCTTCTCTGGTCTTCTCAGACACCAGTACAATGACCCAACGATTGAGGTCTACAATCTCTACTATAGTGGACACTCCAGAAACACTCTTCCAGCAGATTCCATTTCTCCACACCTTACACTGTCGCTCGAGACCATCCAGAGAGGGTGGAAGAGAAGGTTTTTTGCTGCCCAAAGGAAATTAGAATGCAAGTCGAAGGATGAGAACATGTAGGAAACGATTGCTGAAAAACTGGTGAGGGTCACTGCACTCCAGACACCAGCCAAACCTTGGGGAGGGGAGGTCACCAGGTCGATGCTCTTTAACAAGACTTGGGAAAAAGAGATGTCTGGCTCCTGGTGGAGGAGAAACTGAGGCTTTGAGGTTAGTGGCTTGAAGTGCTGAGAGATCCACTGGATGACAGAACTCCATATTCTCGAGACAGCCCACCAGCATCTCTGAGCTGTACTGTGGGAACAACTCCTCAAGGGTCGCAATGGGTACTATACGTACCAGTGTTACTGGCAACTTGGCGATACTGTTTGAAATTGTCAGGAGCAAATAGTGTTCCGTTGATCTCTCTCAGCAAGGTCTCTTTCTCTACCACCACCCAGCTAGACTGGGGATGCTCCTGGTTCTGCACAAACAAGATGAGCCCTTTGTCACTGAGAGATGTCAGTGATTCTGTGAGCAAGCTATAATTGTCGGAGTAATCATTCTCTAAAATGAGGGCAAAGATCAGCTCTTGCAGTGTGCAGCTTGTCTTCTCGAGCATTGTACGTACAACACGTTACAGTACAAACTCATGCTGGGCTGAGATGATAGTAAGGCTTGTTGACTGGTTGATAGCAGAAAGCGGAAATTACGTGCTTCTTTTGATTTCGACAGCCGACAGTCCATGCTTACAAATCCTCTGCAAGTCTGTTGCTTCACTCTATTCTCTGCTATGCTCTCCACTAGCAAGCTCTTCTCCTTCAGCTCTTTTGATGACTTGACCAGGTCAGCATGGCTGCCAACAATGACGTGTGATGATGTGGCTTAGCTGCAGGCGTTCTCTATGAAACTGATCCAGTAGACCTCTCGTAGTACTTGTTCTCAGCCAGTGGGTTTACTTTACCAGTAGATAATAAATATCGCACAATTTCATCTCTACCATTGTTACAAGCAATGTGAAGTGGTGTATTACCATCATTGTCTCTAGTCATTGGGTCACAGTGTTGTTCATTGATTAAGTATGTTACCACTTCTAAATGACCGTTTTTAGCAGCATGGTGTAGTGGAGTGTGTCCATCAGTATCTCTAAAGTTGGTGTCACACTTATACTTTGTTATCAAGTTAATGATGATATCCTTCCAGCCATAGTAAGCAGCCAGGTGGAGCAGAGTGACCAGCCACAATATACGTTCTATAGTGGTAATGTCCTGATGTCAGCTGGTTGTTGTATTTGTGGTAGCAGTCTCTCGGCATCTTGTTTGTTACCTTTTCTGAATGCTTCCAAACATTCACTCTCAGCAGACATTGTTACCAGCTGATCTCTGTTATTACTGTCACATAATGTATTACCATATAAAGTATATTGTATAATAGTATATTTAGCTATTTCCTATACTTGTATTAGCTTGTACTAAGTTTAGCATGATTTTACTGTCTGAGGAATGTGAGTAACAACCATCTCATTTGCAATGCATGTTACTGGAATACAAAAATATGTTGCATAAAGTTATAATATACACATAGATGTGTATATTAGGCGTTTTTTAGCAGTGAAGGAGCTATATCCCCCCTACGTAATCAAACCTGGAACCAGAACTAGCTAATTACTGCTAGATTGTATTCTTCATGTTTCAGTGTTCTGTGACATGCTCATCAAGGCTATTGAACTATCAACAAAAATATTGATCACCAACTTGCTGTTGGAAATAATATGCAGAGGGATACAAAGCTTTAAAATGCATTTTAATAGTAAAAACTAAATGTAAGGTACGATAAAATATCTTTACATACATCCTCATGTAACTTGAAGGCAAGAGAACTATAAGGTGTATATCATGCAGTCCTTTTGAAACAATCTTCATTTCCTAGCAGATCAAGTGACTTTTCTAGATTGTATTCCAAGACCTGTTTACAAAATGTAATTATACACAATAAATTCAGGATATAAATATAAAATTAATAAATATTATCTTTACATACATCCTCACGTAACTCAAAGGCAAGAGCACTATAGGTGTATCACAGTCATGAACCATTGTCACTGATCAGTCCTTTTGAAATATTCTTCTTTTCCATGCAGATCAAGTGACTTTTCTAGATTGTATTCTTTAAGACCCGTTTACAAAAAATAATGCTGTAATATTCACAATAAATTCAGAATTTTTCACTTCGCTATTGTGTATAGCAAACTGTTTTTAACTAGTGTTACCTGTTTGTAGATGAACAACGAATGATTAGCCCTTTTTGAAATTTTGCTCTTGTAGATTTTAAAATGAATTACTAACAAACCTATTTGCGACTTGAGAAAAGTAACTTAAAAAGTCTTTCTCCTTTGCAAAGTCCTTGCCTTGCTGTACTGCACTTTTATAGACCTGCAAATCTGGTTCAAAAATTGCTACGTAGTTCTTCATGAGGTCATCCGCAATTATAGATTTTGTTGTATGTCACTTGTGAAGCAACGACATAATAATGTTAACCCTTTAAGCCCTAATGACGCAATTTTGCGTCATACATACTTCAGACAGCATAACTTAATGAAAAAGTGCTAAAATATCCCAAAATTAAGCCAAATTGAAGAATACAAATAACCGCAAAAAATTGACCGGTTTTCGGCGCGCCCCCTGCGCTAAACGTATTGGCTTCAGCATTTCTATGGCTTCAGTGCAAATTTCACAACATTTTATGAAAAACAAAATGGTTGCCAAGAAAATTTGGACATTTTATGGCTTCGGGTGCTCGGAAAACACATTTTTGCGCATTCTCTATGATCTGGGCTACATTTTACATTGACCAAAACCACTGCTATTTACATGTACTTTTCAGTAGCCAGCCCCAAAGTACTAACTTTGAGCAAAATTTGACGAGGTCGCTGCACTTTATCGGCTTAACTTTCGAAGTGGGAGGGGCATATCGACCGACTTGAGTGTGAGCAATTGCGGCTACTCACTGGCGTAAAAGGACGCAAATTTGAGACCAGTAGCACAAAAGACACACGAGATATTCACGATAGAAGTGGTCAGCATTTACGAGGTTAAAATTTCAGGAAGATAATTTAGTAGTTAAAGGGTTAACATGCTTCAGCATAGCAGTCGAGTAGAGAGGGAGAGATGAGACATTCACATGTGGTGACAGCACTACACAGCTGGTGTTGTAGGTCAAGGATCTGACATCTGTCAATGGGTCACGATATCGGTCAGCTTTGTGTAGAGAAGGCCTAGTTGTAGTCCAAGGTCCTTCCAGTGATTGATATCATATATCCTGCGTGTGGTCCAAAGGACAGCAACGGGTCATCGCGCGGGGCTCCCTTCTTCATGGCGTTCTGCAAGTTATGGATCTGCGCCTCTTCGTCCTCCAGCTGTTCAGTCTTCTCTTGTAGCTTGCGTACTGAATCCTCGATTAACGCATGAAGCTTGTCCACGTCCACTCGCAACTGACGCTCAGATGACTGTAACGTTTCGATCTGAGCCTCTGCAGCATCCTTGAACTCACTTAGTTTGCGTCTTGCCGCCTCAAGCTCCTCCTTCAGCTGTGTCTTGGTCTTCGCCAGCATTGTCCTTTTTCAGTGTACCGCCACGTGACACACAATGGCGAGCACAAGCTTACAGTCACGGCCTTTTCTTCCAGGACACCTCTTCAATCTCGGTGAGACCTCAAAGTGTGACGCTGCTGTGGGCAACGTCAGAAAATAGCGTGAAAATAGCTAACACGTGACACGGCTCAAAATGTTGATCAGTAGGTTCGAGAACACTTTCCACATGTATGCCCCAACTTATCTTATTATTATTAACATACACACACACGCTTAAATACAGCAACATTACAGACTGCATACAATGTCTTGCTAATCCATTTTGGAATAGTGAATTTCACGTCAGTTGCATTGAACTATAGTGCTGTGTGTGAACCCTGATAGATCTGTCATGAATCTTACATAATTCATTACAGATGATTGTGCGCCAGAAAAATTTGTGTATGAATATTTTCGCATTTCTCGAGGTGCACAACTTTCATGTAATTGTCATTCATTTTATAATAAAGCACTAAATTTTTGCACACAAAATCTTGATCTGGACAAAAATGTAAAATCTCAGAAGAACGAATGAAGGTGATTGGGTCTTGGTTCCTCCTCCTGGTCCTGTATGAGAGGGACAACACACACTCACAATGATGAGTAACTAGTCACAACTCACCATCAGTTGCTGTGGATCCTGTCAGCTGTCTCATGCTCTCCCATATTCTGCAGTTCTGCCTTCAACACATTCCACGAAGGGACTCCTTTCTGTGTGACTTTGTCTTGTTGCTGCAGCCATGCTGAGAGCATGTCTATCCTGCATTCACTAGGTTTGTAATGGCGATGGATCTCGATATCAGTCAGTGTTGAGTAGAGAAGGCCTAGTTGTAGTCCAAGGCCCTTCCAGTCGTTGAGATCATGAATCACAGCCAACACATCACACAGGTCATTCTCAGCTGTAATGAGTACATAATAACAGGGACACTCTCCCCATCATTGTAACTCACTGAGTGTTCTAGAGATGTCACCACTAACACCAGCAGCAGCCGTGACTAGCTGTGTATCTGTAGCGTTGGGTAGCTGTGTATCTGTAGCTGTATGTAGTTGTACATCACTTGCTGAGTAGTGGATGATGTCCTCCTCCTTGATATCAGCCAACTCCTGTACACACCAGAGAAACATATCATCACATGCTACAATACAGCCTACCACTGCAACTCACCAGAGGGTTTCTACCAGAAAATATACTGTGCTTGTTGACACACTCTCTGAGCTCCTTGTGGTCTCGTGGCTTCTGGTGGAGCAGATGACAGTACCTGAGTACCTCCTGGAGGAGGGGATCAGGAACAGGCTGGCTAGCCATGCTTTGGTTGAAGAGCTGGCACACAGAGGAGGGTTGCAAGAGGTAGTAAGGCTCACACGATAGAGCCTCATCTGTTGAGTACTCGTTTATTCCTTCATATCGATCCAAAAGAAGCTTGTGGTGAAGAAGCATTGCCCTAGCTACTGTAGGTAGATCAAATAGGTCGGTATCGGGCAAGGCATCAAATGGATAGCGGTCGAGTAGAGAGGGAGAGATGAGACATTCACATGTGGTGACAGCACTACACAGCTGGTGTTGGAGGTCAAGAATCATTCTGATGACACTACTGCAGGTCTGTGCTGCTTCTCTAGTCTTCTCAGACACCAGCACAATGACCCAACGATTGAGGTCTATAATCTCTACTATAGTGGACTCTCCAGAGACACTCTTCCAGCAGATTCCATTTCTCCACACCTTACACTGTCGCTCAAGACCATCCAGAGAGGGTGGAAGAGAACGACTTTTGCTGCCCAAAGGAAATGTGAAGGCAAGTCGAAGGAGAAGAACATGTAGGAAACGATTGCTGAAAAACTGGTGAGGGTCACTGCACCCCAGACACCAGCCAAACCTTGGGGAGGGGAGGTCACCAGGTCGATGTTCTTTAACCAGACTTGAGAAAAAAAGATGTCTTGCTCCTGGTGGAGGAGAAACTGAGGCTTTGAGGTTAGTGGCTTGAAGTGCTGAGAGGTCCACTGGATGACAGAACTCCATATTCTCGAGACAGCTCACCAGCATCTTTGAGCTGTACTCTGGGAACAACTTCTTGAGGGTCGCAATGGGTACTATACCAGTGTTACTGGCAACTTGACGATACTGCTTGAAATTGTCGGGAGCAAATAGTGTTCCATTGACCTCTCTCAGCAAGGCCTCTTTCTCTATCACCACCCAGCTAGACTGGGGATCCTCCTGGCTCTGCACAAACAAGATGAGGCCTTTGTCACAGAGAGATGTCAGTGATTCTGTGAGCAAGCTAGATCTGTAGGAGTAATCTTTAGCTGATTCGAGAGCTAAGGTCAGCCCTTGCAGTGTGCAGCTTGTCTTCTTGAGCTTTGTACGAAGAAAAGCATACAACACGTGACAGTACAAACTCATGCTGGGCTGAGATGATAGTATGGCTTGTTGACTTGTCGAGAGGAGAGAGCGAAAATGACGTGCTTGTTTGGTTTTTGACAGTCGACAGTCCATGCTTACAATTCCTCCATATGTTAGCTGCTTGATTCTCCTCTCTGCTATGCTCTCCACTAGTGAGCTCTTCTCTTTTAGCTCTTGTGATGACCTGACCAGGTCAGCATGGCTGCCAACAATGATGACGTGTGATGATCCCTGGGCTGAGCTGCAGGCGTTCTCTATGAAACTCATCCAGTAGTGTATGGACTCACTGATCTTGTCCATACACTGGCTCAGGTCTACGATACAAACAAAGATAGCGGCAGAATTCCTCATGATGCGTTCCAGTACAGCAGCATGACTAGAGTAGTACTCTTGTTGTCCTGCGAAATCATACATTACCATGTTACCAACTTCGTTGACCTTGCTCTCAACATGGAGCGATATGATTCCAGCAGTGAGGCATTCTACGTCAGTAACACGACCTGATGATAGCCAAGAGAAGAAGCCAGTTCCGTTAGCTAAGAGGAGAATGAGTTGAGATATGGTGGTCTTGCCAGCTCCACTGTATCCAGTTAGGATGAGTTTAGTGTATGTGTGCACAGGAAAGTCTCTCTTGCATTGTCTAAATGACTCAAACAATTTGAGTAGATTATAACTGTTATAACTTCTACTAGCTTCTTCTACTGGAGTCACATCATACTTGTTCTTAGCCAGTGGGTCTACTTTACCAGTGAATACTAAGTACTGCACAGTTTGGACATTGCCGTTACTGCAAGCAATGTGAAGTGGTGTATCACCATTGTCGTCTTTAGTCATTGGGTCACAGAGTTGCTCATTGACAAAGTACCTTACCACCTCCAGGTGATTGTTTTCAGAAGCATGGTGTAGTGGAGTGCATCCACGAGAGTCCTTATGGTTGGCACAACACCTGTATTTTGTTATTAGTTCAGTGATGATATCCATCCAACCATGGGCAGCTGCCAGGTGGAGCATAGGCAGTCTATTCCCATTATCATTGTACATTGGAATATTGTAATACTTGTTCTTAGCCAGTGGATTTACTTTACCAGTAGATAATAAATGTCCTACAATATCAGCTTTACCATTGTTACAAGCAATGTGAAGTGGTGTATTACCATCATTGTCTCCAGTCATTGGGTCACAGTGTTGCCCATTGATGAAGTACTGGACGATGTTGAAGTGACCATACCGACAAGCAATGTGAAGTGGTGTATTACCATCATTGTCTCTTGTCATTGGGTCACAGTGTTGCCCATTGACGAAGTACTGGACGATGTTGAAGTGACCATACCGACAAGCAATGTGAAGTGGTGTATTACCATCATTGTCTCTAGTCATTGGGTTACAGTGTCGCTTATTGACGAAGCACTGGACAATGTTGAAGTGACCATACCGACAAGCAATGTGAAGTGGTGTATTACCATCATTGTCTCTAATCATTGGGTCACAGTGTCGTTCATTAATGAAGTACCTTACCACCTCTAGGTGATTATAGTGGACACCATAGTGTAGTGGAGTGCATCCATATCCATTAAGGTCCTTAAAGTTGGTGTCACACTTGTACTTGGTTATTAAGTCGATTATGATTTTCATCCAGTCATAGCGAGCTGCCAGGCGGAGCAGTGGATTATGATTATTTGTGTACATTGGAGTTTGACCTTTTATGTTCTTTGCCAGTGGGTTCACTTGACATTTGGATAATAAGTATTCTACTAGGTAGTTGTCATGGTTATAGCAACAAGCAAGGTGAAGTGGTGTATCACCATTCCTGTTCGTGCATGATGGGTTACAATATTTCTTTTCGACTAGGTACTGGACAATGTTGACTTTGTAATGTTGACAAGCAATGTGAAGTGGTGTATTACCATCATTGTCTCTAGTCATTGGGTCACAGTGTTGTTCATTGATTAAGTACTGGACGATGTTGATGTGACCATATCGACAAGCTTCGTGAAGTGGCGTATTACCACAATTGTTTCTAGTCATTGGGTCGCAGTGTCGTTCATTGATTAAGTACTGGACGATGTTGATGTGACCATATCGACAAGCTTCGTGAAGTGGCGTATTACCACAATTGTTTCTAGTCATTGGGTCGCAGTGTTGTTTGTTGATTAAGTACTTGACTATGTTGAAGTAACCATATCGACAAGCTTTGTGAAGTGGCGTGTCACCACAATTGTTTCTAGTCATTGGGTCGCAGTGTTGTTCATTGATTAAGTACTGGACTATGTTGATGTAACCATATCGACAAGCTTTGTGAAGTGGCGTGTCACCACAATTGTTTCTAGTCATTGGGTCACAGTGTTGTTCGTTGATTAAGTACCTTACCACCTCCAGGTGATTTCTGATGACAGCATAGTGTAGTGGAGTGTGTCCACAACTGTCTCTACAGTTGGTGTCACACTTATACTTTGTTATCAAGTCAAAAATGATAGGTATCCAGCCATTCTTAGCAGCCAGGTGGAGCAGAGTGACCTCCAAAATCATACCTGTGACCTTCAAAATCATACCTGGTATTGTTGTCCTGATGTCAGCTGGTTGTTGTATTTGTGGTAGCAGTCTCTCGGCATCTTGTTTGTTACGTTTTTCGAATGCTTCCAAACATTTACTCTTTGCAGACATTGTTACCAGCTGATCTCTGTTATTACTATGACATAATCTATTACCATATAAAGTATAATTTTTATTGTGTAATAGTATATTTAGCTATTTCCTTATTAAGCCTGTACTAAGTTCAGCATTTAATAGCCTCATCCCTGCCATTAATTTTTGCAACGAAACGAACGAATAAGTGAAAACCTGTTTACAAAAATAGCACTATAAACACTGGCTATAAACTATAATTATTGACAGTTGATCATGCATCCCATTGTGAATATCATTACTAGGGTAGGGCTCACAACATTATACACAATAAATTCAGAATTTTTCACTTGATTTTTGCTATTGTGCAGCAAACTGTTTTAACTAGTGTAGCTGAACAACTACACTTGTAGCTTTTAGCTTGTAGCGGAACAACTTACAGAGAGACTGATTAGCCCTTTTTGAAATTTTGCTTTAAGACTTGTAGATTTAAAAATCAATTACTAGCAAACCTATTTGTGACTTGAGAAAAGTAACTAAAAAGGGTTTGTCCTTTGCAAAGTCCTTCCCTTGCTGTACCGCGCTTTTATAGACCTGCAATCACTGCAAATCTGGTTCAAAAATTGCTACAGACTGAGGTCATCCGCAATTAACGGTTTACAGATTTTGTTGTAAGCCACTAGTGAAGCAAAGACGTATAATAACATGCTTCAGCATGGAATAGCGGTCGAGTAGAGAGAGGAGAGATGAGACATTCACATAGCTGGTGTTGGAGGTCAAGGATCATTCTGATGACATTGCTGCATGTCTGTAGATGGGTCATGATATCGGTCAGCTTTGAGTAGAGAAGGCCTAGTTGTAGTCCAAGGTCCTTCCAGTCATTGAGATCATGAATCACAGCCAACACATCACACAGGTCATTCTCAGCTGTGAATACAAAATGAACTTTTAACTCAGGACAACTCCTATTGTACATTTGCTCTCACAGAGTGTTCAGATTTCATTATAAATTATTGTCGTTATTATGTACTGGTATGGTTTGACTTTAGCATATGTAGATGTTGTTCAATTTGTGGTAGCAGTCTCTTTAATTGCATCCTTATTATACCCTTGTCTGGATGCTCATCATGCACTCTTTTAGTTGTCTAAAGAGCCTGCTTTGGCGGCTAATATTCTAGGCCTGGGTATGAGGCACTATCAATTATTTTTACCATAAATCTATGCATACAAAGTTCATCAGATTTTCTTCCCCAACAGGATATTGATCCGGGAGAGGTTGCATGGAAAGGAGGGGCGGTGCTTAGTGTGCTGGACTCATGCCAGGAACTCTGGATCGAGAACCAGGACTGGGAACTGTTTGGTGTACGTCTGTTAAGAGAAAAAGCAGCTTTTGTATGGTAGAACTTACACGCCAAAACATAGTAGCACTATGTAAAATGTGTTTTTATTTTTCATGTATAAATATAATACAAACATTAAACATGTTGCAGAACTCATTTTTTAACTTCCTCTGTGAAGGAAAGAAAGGAGGGGATTACAGAGGAGGAAAGGGTGAGAGGAATGGAATAGAAGGAGGTGATTATAGAGGAGGGAAGGGTGAGAGGATGGAAGAGAAGGAGGGATCATAGAGGAGGGAAGGATGAGAGGAATGGAAGAGAAGGAGGAGATCAAAGAGGAGGAATGGAAGAGAAGGAGGGATCATAGAGGAGGAAAGGGTGAGAGGAATGGAAGTAGGAAAGGAGAAGGGAGGGAGAGAGAGGAATGAGAGAGAGAGGATGTGCAACATTTCTACAACGATTGTTCTGTAAATGCGTATGAGGCTGACTATATGCACTACAGGATAGTAGCGCATGTCTAAAGAAACCAGCTGGCTATAATAAATTATGAAGTGGTCAAATGTACGTGGTGACCAAGTATTGTACTCTATTCTGATCCTAGAAAGTGTAAATCCTCATGGTTGTCATAAAATTATCCGAAAGTGAAAAAATGCATTATTCTTGTTCAGCTGGAAAAATTGACTCTAGCAACTCCACGGATAATTTCATCCTGCAGAACAAGTGGCTTCCGCTTTCTCTTCAAAATAATTACAGTACAACTGGCAATCACCTGATTGTTCCACCATCCTAGTTACCTGTAACCTTTCAGCGCAACAGTACTCATCCTTTCTTTGACTTGACCTGCTGGAAACATTAAAAAATCGTGCTCGTAGAAGGCAGGTCTTGTAAGATAGAACATTTACTCAAAAATAGCGTCACTAGGTATTATACATGTGTGTACATGTAGACATAATTTATAGTACAATAATAATAATTAGTAACAGTTAATCCAAGAAATATATGTTGCTGAACTCTTTTTGACATATTCTTCTTACTTCCTCTGTGAAGGAAGAGAGGGTGGAGGGAGGGAGGGAGGAAGGAAGTAGAGAGGGTGGAGGGAGGGAAGAAGGGAGGAAGTAGAGAGAGGGTGGAGAGTGGGAGGGAGGGAAGAAGGGAGGAAGTAGAGAGAGGAGGGAGGGAGGGAATAAGGGAGGAAGTAGAGAGAAGGTGAAGAGCGTGAGGGGGAGAGAGGAGGGAGGTAGGGAAGAAGGGAGGAAGTAGAGAGAGGAGGGAGAGAGGGGAGAAGGGAGAAAGTAGAGAGAGAAGGAAGTAGAGAGAGGGTGGAGGGAGGGAAAGAGGAGGCAAGAAGAGAAAAAGGAGGGGAGGAAGTAGAGAGAGGAAGAGGGAAGAAGGAGAAGAGAGAGAAAATTATCATTATTGTGAAGTACATGTACAGTAGCACAACTGAGGTAACAGAGTGTGAGGGATTGTATCTCACCATTCACTTCTTGAAAGTTAGTGTTTTTCTGTGTTATGAGTACAAAGAACCGTCTGTGCCCACATTTGCGGGCAACCAGCCAGTACTCTGCCATCGTTCTGATGACTGCATGTCTCGCCTTCTTCAACCCTAGACAGAGAGGAGGAAAATTCAGTGAGGGAATGGCTGCTGTTCTGATCTCACGTGTCATATTCTGAATTGATATTCTCCATTAGGTGCATCATCTCAGGAGTGATGTATGCTGATGGTCGCCGTGACAACAGCGGACTCTTTACAGCTAGGTTCAATTCATTGAAATATATCACGCGAGTTTGTGTCTCCGAGCTAACTAAAAAGAGCATGAAGGAGTAATGTCGTATAGCTGAGTTGTATCTCTCTTACCTGGTTGTACCCTGGGGCTGCTTGCTGGTTGTACCTGGGGGCGCTGGCTGCTGATATTCACGTGGTGCTTGCTGCTGCTGTTGGTAGCCATATTGTCCATCATCAGGAACATAGGGACGAGGCTGATTGTCTGTGTGAGAAATAAATGGTTATCAGAGAACTACAATGTAAACAGCTATGATAGTAGACAATAACAGAATGCCAAATGCAATGGTCAAGGGGCTCGAGTAAAGCTAGCTCACAAACATCAGTTCCAAGTACACTCACTACTGATACAGTGCTAAATTCAGTGGTAATTCTTGAATCTCAGACAAAAGTGTTTGAATGTGGAATAGATTGTATCACGTAACTATAATACAGCACCATACACCCTCTGAAATGAGGACACCATTAAAAGAAGAATTTATATGGTCTCAAATCAAAGCATAACAACGTGCAACCCTTGAGATAAGGACACAGAGTGTGGACTGATGTACCTGATAAAGATGGATTTAGAGAGTTCCCATACTGTCTGTTGACCTGACAAAAGTTAAAAATGAACAAGACGATCATGCAGCAACTTTATAGTGCTGCATGCTGATCATGAAGTGAGTTCAAAAGATGCTTACGTTGCAGTTGGTTCCAGTGTCATTGACAAGAAGAGGTCGGGTCTCTGATGGAATGAAAAGATTAGATTACACGTACGTCTCTTCTTACCGGACATGGTTGAACAGCTACTTCTGGATTACTGATGAATCGACAGCAACCCAGATGATCGTCTCAAAGAAGGCGGGGCTGAGCATAGTGAGCAGGGGTTAATGTAGTGACACGCCCAACAGCGTGTTGTGAATTACTCGGTGTACAGCTGTAAGAAGATGCCTCGAAAAGACGCCAAAGCACACTCGGCGACCCCATCTATAGTAGAACACAATCAACCTTCCATAGCTGACGACCAGTCGGAACGTGTACGTTTTGAGATGTGTTTCCATCTATCACTCACTCTCTCCCTCCCTCTCTCTCTCTCTCCCACCCTCTCTCTCTCTCTCTCCCTCCCTCCCTCCCTCCCTCCCTCCCTCCCTCCCTCCCTCCCTCCCTCCCTCCCTCCCTCCC